>PVJC01049000.1:0-12350 GCA_004026665.1 Murina feae | reverse complement strand
TCTTGCCCTTCTCTCCACCTCCTTCCAAGTACCTAGAAGAGCACGTCCTCCCCCTAAACATATTCACCAGTTATGCTGTCATCTCTTACTGTACTGTTCTTGACACTAATGGGGCTTTGGTTATGGGCATGGCAAAGTGGCATTCTTTTATTATAGGCTGACATTTGAAATTTCTGCTGGAGAATGTAATTATCAAGACCAAGCAAAATATATGCTTCTGGTTTTCAAACTGGAACTTATGCATTTGAAAGCTCTAAGAACTCCATGGAATACCATATTCCATGATTAGAAGCCTTGGAAATGTTTACTCTTAATAAAACAGGAGTCTGCAGCTCTGACAATGCCCATTTGTATCAGCAAGTGCAACATTTGATTCGCAGGCCCCTTCAACTCTTTTTTTATCTTTATTGTTCAGATTATTACAGTTGTTCCTCTTTTTTACCCCCCATAGCTCCCCTCCCCTCAGTTCCCATCCCACCCTCTGCACTTACCCCCCCCCCCACTGTCCTCATCCATAGGTGTAGGATTTTTGTCCAGTCTCTTCCCATACTCCAATACCCCTTTCCCCCTGAGAATTGTCAGTCCCCTCCCTTTCTATGCCCCTCATTTTATTCTATTCACCAGTTTATTCTGTTCATCAGATTTTTTATTCACTTGATTTTTAGATTTACTTGTTGATAGATACGTATTTGTTGTTCATAATTTTTATCTTTACTTTTTCTTCTTCTTCCTCTTCTCAAAGGATACTTTTCAGCATTTCATATAATACTGGTTTGGTGGTGATGAACTCCTTTAGCTTTTTCTTGTCTGTGAAGCTCTTTATCTGACCTTCAATTCTTAATGATAGCTCTGCTGAGTAAAGTAATTTTGGTTGTAGGTTCTTGCTATTCATCACTTTGAATATTTTTTGCCAGTCCCTTATGGCTTGCACAGTTTCTGTTGAGAAATAAGCTGACAGTCATATGGGTTCTCCCTTGTAGGTAACTAACTGCTTTTCTCTTGCTGTTTTTAAGGTTCTCCCTTTGTCTTTTGCCCTTGGCATTTTAATTATGATGGGTCTTGGTGTGGTCCTCCTTGGATTCCCTTTGTTTGGGGTTCTCTGTGCTTCCTGGACTTGTAAGTCTATTTCTTTCCCCCAGTCAGGGATGGTTTCTGTCATTATTTCTTCAAGCAGGTTTTCAATATCTTGCTCTCTCTCTTCTTCTGGCACCCCTATAATTCTGATGTTGGTATGCTTGAAGTTGTCCCAGAGGCTCCTTACGCTATCGTCATATTTTTGGATTCTTTTTTCCTTTTGCTTTTCCGGTTGGGTGTTTTTTGCTTCTTCGTATTTCAAATCTTTCACTTGATTCTTGCAATCCTCTAGTCTGCTGTTGGATCTCTGTATGTTATTCTTTATTTCAGTCAGTGTATGTTTAATTTTTAGCTGGTCCTTTTTCATATCCTCAAGGGTCTCACTAAATTTGTTGTCTGATCCTAGAAAATTCTTGAAAAGCCTTATAACTGTGGTTTTGAACTCTATATCCAGTCGTTTGTTTTCCTCCATTTCTGTCATTTGTGATCTGTTTCTTTGTCTCTGCATTTTGGCTGCTTCCCTGCATTGATAGAGTGACTCTCTATACTAGGTGTCCTGTAGGGTGGAGTGACTCTGCCTCCCCAATTACCTGAGGTGGACACTCTTGGTGCACTCCTTTGTGGGCTTTGTGCACAGTCTTGTTGTAGCTAAGCCTTGATTGTTGTTGGTATACTGGGGGGAATTGACCTCCAGGCCCCTAGGCTGTGAGAATCAGCTGTATCTTCAGTGGGAGAACTTCTGTGCTGGAGACACCTTCAGTGGAACTTTGGTGCTCACTGAGTCTGTCCTCTGAATGTGTCCTTTATGGATCTGAGGAGTTGTAATCTGGGTGGTCCCACTCTGACCACTGGGTACACTGGCTCTTGGATCTCTAAGGAGGTGCTAATTTAGCCTTTGCCTGAGGCTATCCAGCCTTTTATATGCAAAAACCTCTGAGTGCAGCTTGTGTGGGGTGGGGTCTCAGGGAATCAACAGGGTGGAGCAAACAGGTATGGCTGAAGCTCAGCCCTGACCTAAGAGGCACCGGGTCTCAGTGTCCCATGGTAATCACTGCAAGCAACGCTGAGAGAAAGCTGCTCTGGTGTTCCTCCTGGTGCCAGATAGTCCAGCCTTTCCCCATATGAATCTGGATCCCCAGAAACTCGCCTGGAACTGGAGTTCAGAGCCACCGGGAGCTTGTGACTCCCTCCCAACTGAAAAAGAGAACCGCATCCTCTGTCGCCAGCCCTCTCCTCGTGCCCTTTCCACAAGAGCCTTCGTACCTCTGCACTTTACTTCCGCACCTCCTCTCAGTGTGCTTTTCCCTTAACTTCTAGTTGTAGAATTTCCACACAGTTAGCCTTCCTGTGGTTCTAGGTGGTGTCTGTCCTTTCTCTTCATTGTAGTTTTGAAGTGGTTGTGCGAGGCAGCAATTTCAGGTGTTTACCTATGCTGCCATCTTGGTTTCTCTCCCCCTTCAGCTCTTTTGTGTCACTGTAGCTATGCTACTTTGTGACTTCCCATTCAACACGGCATCTGGCTTTCTGGCTTTTATTAAGTTCTAATTTTGGGGGGACAATTTTCAGGGCTAATCAACCAAAAGCCATATCCATATGGCTCTGGGGAAACATTTTTCTTCTCACCTCACCCACATTATAATGTTTAGAATAAAATGCTTCATTAAACAAGATCTCAGTGATAGACACATGTCACAAGTTATTCCATCATGCAGCACTCCCAAGAGATCAGCATAAAATCAAAATGAGAGCTAAAATAAGAATGGATCTATTTTAGCAATAAGTAAAATTCAAATGTTATCTCATACTGTTTATTTTATGATGTTATTTTTTCCCTCTAGTCACTTTCTTTGATAACAAAAACATCTGATGACTTACAGCTCTACTGAAAAGCAGAAAGAGGAAATAGTACACTGAACATGTGACTGTTCCTGGCCCCCTCTCTTTGTTCTCCTCTCCGTATGATTTTATCCCAAAGTTACTTACACCATCTCCTAGGTATCTGAGGTTCGTCTGTTTCTCTCCATCCTTGCAGGTTACAGTTCAGTTCAGGCTACCATTTCTCCTCTGGTCACTGACAAAGGACTGTCACTTGAACATTTATTTTGGTGTCTGTGAATCCTATCTAGGAGATTCCTTGACCTTTTTCTCCTACCACCTCTAGGACTTGGGGAGAGTGGCTGTGACACAGAAATGGGCCAACAAATGAGCTTTGTCTTCTCTTTTTATGGTTCACAGCTCAAATAGTTGGGGGAAAGGACCCATTTTGTCTGATTACATAACTATGACATTCATTTTGGTCTTATATGGCTTTACATGTATAAAGACAAGGCTTTGGTGTATTGCTATCTGGCTTAACTTGAGAAATTATTTCTGTGGAGTAAAACGAGCATGGTAAGGTCAATCCTAAAGGGGATAAAGAATATGAGACAATTGAGCTAATTCATCATAATATCTTATAACAGCTGCAGTCTGGCTTCCACTTGCTTTTCTGTGTCCTGTTTTAATGGAGCTCTTGGAAAGGCCTGACCTGGCAACTGGCATTGACAGGATTTCTACTCTGCACCCCCAAAGGGCATATTCCATTCCTACTTACATTAGGTGAAAAATCTACTTTGATTTTGCTGTGTCTCTGTTCAAATTTAGACTTTTAGGACCAGCTCCTTCTTGAAGCTGCATTTTTATTTATTCCAGGACCTCCATGAGGTCCTCAGTTTGTTCCTCCTGTTAGCCCCAGCATGCCATGCAGCTGGTGCAGCTGGGAAATCTATGCTATCTTCCTGCCGAGGAATAATTATAACAATTAAAGCCTAGACTCTTATTTCAAGGGAGCATAATGTCTACATCATTGTTAAAACTGGCTCCATTTGACTTGTGGTTTGAGTGGTAAACACTTCAATATTCTCAATTTCAAAATATTGTACTATCAGTGCTACAGAAAGCTGAAAAACGTATAGCTTAGGGTCCTGCATTTGGGCCAAAACACTAATAACCATAAAGGCTCTGGTTTACTGTAAAAGCTGTTATAGGACAAGTCAGCTGTCTTAGGAAAGGGATTTGGAAATTTGAGCAAAGCAATAAGAAATGCTCTTTCATCAGAAGGTCGGTTAAAAAAATCTAAATAACCATAATAGATAAAAATTGGTAAAAACATTTGTAACATGCGAACCATAGTAATTTCTTTCAAATGAAGGCAATCAAGCTTGAATATAAGTTTATAGTTTTCATATACTTCAGTCTTCTAAAGGATGAATTTTCTTAGACTATATGTTTTCATTCATGGACTAAATTTCCCTTCAACTGCTCCCATTCTCCCTATATTCACACACACACACACACACACACACACACACACACATACACACACCTCTCATACACTCACACACTAAAACTAACAGAAACTTAGCTAACACATTGAGAGCCGCTCTATGATTACAAAGAGCTAATGAGTTCCTCAAAAGCATCAAATTTATAAACCATGATAATGGGAAAAGGAGAACTAAGTAAAGTGTTTCTCTTACTGCTTTTATACTAACCAGACCAACAGAAACTCCAGTAAAGGTAATTTTATTTTAGAGAAGATTTTCTTTCAAATAGCTTTAAATAGCTTTATTTGTTTCTATAACTCATTAAGGTAAATGGTAAGCTGGAAGCCACTTAGTCTCTTATAAGTTGAAGGTATTACCAAGTCACTGATAACAGGATCTAGAAATTTCAGGGTTTAGAAAAATTGGTCAAATAACTTCATATTACTTGAAAACTTAGCTATTTACATTTTCTTTATTTGAAGTAGTGTTCAGACTCAGGATTTACTTAATTAGACCAGTTCTTCAGTAGGAAGTTCCCCTTTTTTGAACATAGCATGTATCAATCAACTATGGGCACAGTCCTATATAATAAAAGCCTAATATGCTAAGTGTCTGGTAATCCAGTTGGGCATTCAAACAAGGAGTAATATGCTAATGATACGCTAAGGTTACTCTACTCAACCACTTGCTTTGACGTGCACTTAACCACCAGGGGGCAGACGTTCAATGCAGGAGCTGCCCCCTGGTGGTGAGTGCACTCCCACAGGGGAAGCACTGCTCTGCCAGAAGCCCTGAGCTGGGCTCACAGCCGGCGAGTGCAGTGGTAGTGGAGGGAGCCTCTCCTGCCTCTGTGGCAGTGCTAAGGGAGTGGGCCTAAGCCATCAGTTGGACATCCCCCAAGGGCTCCCGAACTGCGAGAGAGCCCAGGCCAGGCTGAGCCCTCCCCTCCTCCATCTCCCGAGTGCATGAATTTCGTTCACTGGGCCTCTAGTGATGTAATGACAGTGAATAATCACAAAATCTTAACAGCACATGTGACTAAACATCTAGTAAGCCCATGATTTGATGGATAGTCTGAGAGTCAGCTGGAGACTGGTCTAGACCTTTGGGTTCAGCTCCACTTTTCTCTCACCTTACTTTTGAAATAAGGAACTAGTTTAGCACATTCTTCTTATTGCAGTTGCAGAATTGCAAGCAAATTTGATTCCACTCACTTCTTGAACTTGTAATTGACAAGGTGGCAGTCATATCATGGTTTGGGAAGAATCCACTCCCAAGCTTGCTCTCATTGTCTGGTAGAATTTAGTTCTGTGGTCTGTTAAGCTGAGGCTTTGGTTCCTCATGAGTTGTTGACTGGAGGTTTCTTTTAGTTCCTTGCCATGTAGGCCTCTCCATAGAACATGTTACAGCAAGGTAGCAAGCAAGAGGGGAAGAGTGAATTTCACTAAGAGAGAGAGAGAAAAGTGAGATGTAAATCACAGTCTTCTGTAATATAATCTCAGAAGTGACATCCAGTGCTGTGTTCTATTAGTTTGAAGGAAATCACTGGGTTTAGCACACGCTCAAGGGGAGGAATTACACAAGGGCATGAGGGCAGGGCTCATTGCAAACTATTTCAGAAGCTGCCTAATACACTCAATCTCTCTTCGATTGATGGAGCCTCTACTATGTAAAAGCCTTGGGCTGGGAATGGGTGTATGCAGAGGTGAAGAAACTGCAAACCCTGACTTTAAATAATCTAGTAGATTCAGTAATCTACTCTAATAAAAGAGTAATATGCAAATTAACCATCACTCCAAGATACCTAAGCCACGCCCACCAGTCAAGCCACACCCCCGGCCAATCAGAGAGGCTGTATGCAAATTAACCCAGCCAAGATGGTGGCCGGCAGCCACGGAGCTAGAGCAAACAGGAGGCTTCTGTTGCAATTGCCTGCCTAGGCTGGCTGGGCCTCTGCTCACGGCAACAATGTTTCAATTATAGAAGTCACAGAGCTGAAGCAAACAGGAAGCTTCATAACCTGCCTAGGCCTCTGCTCAAGGTAACAAAGTTTCAATTATAGAAGATAAATAAACCCCAGAAACCTGATACTAGCCAGCCTCACTGGGACGTTGGGTCAAGGGAGCTGTGAGCAGCCTGAAAAGGCTTCTCAGCCTCCCACCCAGGCTGGCCAGGTACCCCAGTAGAGACCCGAACCCTGAAGGGACTGTGGGCAGCCTGAAAACAGCCCTCAGCCCCTCACCCAGGCTGGCCAGTTACCCCAGTATAAACCTGAACCCCGAAGGGACTGTGGACAGCCTGAAAACGGCCCTCAGCCCCTCACCCAGGCTGGCCACACCCCCATGGGGTGAGGGTCCCCCCTGGGGGGCTTGGCCAGCCTGCAAAAAGCCATCAGTCCCTCACCCAGGCTGGCCAGGCACGCCAGCAGGTGGACATCCCCCGAGGGGTCCCAGACTGTGAGAGGGCACAGGCCGGGATGAGGGACCCTCCCGAGTGCACAAATTTTTGTGCACCAGGCCCCTAGTATAATTTAGAAAAACATACATTCAGGCCCTAATAAGTTCATGCTTAGATTATTATTTTATCGTAGCATCTTCAAATTTTTATTGTATTTAGAATTTTTTACTGTTCCTGTAACATTCAGGATAAGATTCAAGTTCTTTAGGCTGTTTTTGATCCAGCACCTTCTTACACATATAGTCCCAGAATTTCTCCCATCTATTCCGCCTCTGACACAAGAATGCACTGCTTAGATAAGGCTGCTCTCTCATTCTGTATACTAGACCCAAATTAGAGCCCAGGCTTCAGGAGACTTGGAAGGGGTACCTATTTGAATGGGAAAGGTTGTAGGTGGCTTTATAGAGTTTGGAAGGAAGCTAGAAAGTATTCACTCTTTTGACAATTAATTAAGGCTGTTTATTTCTCTCAATTGCACGACTTTTAATCACTGTCAGTGCTTTGCTCACGAGTCCTTCTTTTCCTTCTCTGGATTTGATTATTGTAATTCTTCATTATGTGTACACTCTTTGGGAGCCAATCACCTTAGGTAAACTCTTTAAATTGAGCCAGATGCTTTTAATTTAGAACCTGACAGATAAAACAATTTTAGTTCAATCATGGAAATGTTTATTTCCCTTTGGCTAGATAATATTCAATACAGAAAAGTCATTGTGATTTCTGGAAGTCATGCTGGTGGAATAATACCAATGTTGCCCATAAACATTTTGACGAAACTTGTTTCTGTTAAAAATTGGGTTGGAATTTATCCTAAAGTGACATAGTGAATCATTTTTCATTTCTTTTGCAGTAAGCACATATAAAAATCCATGGAAAACAGCAATTTTAACATTTCATATGTTAGTGAGGACAGGCTTATAATTCAAATAATTTAATTTTAATAAATATTTACTAAGAACTTACTATGGGACTTATGGTTCAAGTAAGTCATTAGAATCTTAAAAGACAAAATTAACTTTTAAAAAAGAAATTTATGGTTACTTAACTAGTAAATGAAATCTATCAGGGTTTAAGCAATTAGTGGGAGCAAGGGTGGTAGAACAACAGAAAATTCATTTGATCTTGTCATTAGGAACATTGCTCTTTCTAGTGGCAATCTTAGGGAAGGAAATTTTACCATAGTTTACAATTTGCTATGCTGTGAACAATAGAGTTATAATAATGGAAATATGTTTGTTTTCAAAGGTTAGAGTTAACTAAATGTTAACTAAGTGCCAACAAATATAAATGTTTCAGAACAGAGTGTAAATATAATCAAGCTTGACTATGGAAAGTTATAATAGTCCTAATTGACATTGAGAAAAAGAAAGAGGAAATGTGAAGGGAAGGGAAGGTTGCTAAGATCCTTATCTTACAAATGCGGAGATTAAGAAGATTCCATCTTTAATTGGTGGAAAAGAACTATATTACATTAATGATCTAAGCTTATAAAACTAATCAGTGGAAAAACTAAAAATGTTATAAGTATCAACACTTTTGAGATTTGGGGGACAAATAAAACAAATTCACAGCTATCATTGCAGTGAGGAAATAATGATGTCTAGATTTGATAAATAAAGAATTAGTGACTTATACCTGTTATTTAAAACTAGAGGCCTGGTGCACAAATTCGTGCATGGGTGGGGATTGGACTGAAACTGGCAGTCCAACACTGCCTGCCACTCCTGCCTGCTGCTCCTGCTCATCCTGGCTCTGCTGCGCCCCACGCCCAGTCAGTCCTGGGAGTCAGTCCTGGGAGAGGCTCGTGCCGCTGCAATGGCACTTGCCAGCTGTGAGCCCTCTGTCTGGTGTCCATCCCGAGAGGGTTTGAGGGGAGGCCAGGACATGATCAGCCCTCTGGGTGGGTGGTGGGATGCCCTTGCTGATCCAGGACCCAGACATGTCCCACTGACATTCACACGTGTTGTAGGGAGTCAGCTGGTAGCCAGTTTTATATTGTTTCTTCCTTGCAGAGTGTCTAGGGAGGGTAAGCAGCCATGGTGCCCGAGGCTGACTTCAAGGAGACTGGCAGCACTGTTGGGATTGTGTTGGTGGTGCTGGTCCGTTGGTGCCTGCCCTGTTCTGGGATTGAACCTGTAGGACTACTGAGAGAGTGAGTGGCTGCTGCTGGGCTGGTGGGCTGTCTGGACAGCTTGGTCCGCGGAGTGGCACTCCCTCTGTGGGAACACACTGACCACCAGGAGGCAGCTCCTGCGTTGATCCTCTGCCCCTTGGTGGTCAGTGCGCGTCATGACGACTGGTCAACTGGTCGTTCGGTGGCTTAGGCTTTTGTATATAGATGTGGAAATAATTCTTTGAAGAACTCAAAACAGAAATTATTGAAAGTGGTTCACTCTGAGGAGTATGTGTGTGTGTGTGGAGTATTTAATTTTATGAATGCTTTAATTTGATAAAAAGTTAGACTTGATAAAAAAAAAAAAAAAGAACCAAGCAGTGAGGAGAGAGAAGTGGATAAACCAGGAAAGCCTGGAAGAAGTCACTTGCTGTGTGTCACTTACTGTGTGACTTAGTGAAGTATGACAAACTGTCATCTTCTGTACAGAGTGGACAGCAGTGATCAGATGTGTTCTTTTATTGATTTATATGAAACTTTTTATTCTTTTCAATTTTATTCTTATAGACTTTTAGATATTAAACCAACTAACAAGCTATTTTAAAATTATGGGAGGAAGTGATGTGGGCAGGAATGGTGGAATAAGGGCCTTCAAAAATTCTCTTTGCCACAAAAACAATGAAAACAGTGAAAAATAAAATCAACTTTTTCAAACTTCTGGCATTTAACCAAATGACTATAACAGTCTGAATGGTACACAGTCATGAAAATTGGAATCTTGGAAAAAACAGCAAGCTTTGTTGTATTTTAGTCCTATCTTCTACCTGCCAGGCTGGGACCTTGGGTTGCCAGGGGCAACCCAGGCTTCGAAAGGGGGGGGGGTCGGGAGCAAGGCAACAAAGTTTCAATTATACAAGTTAAATAAATCCCACATACCTGCTTCCAGCCAGGCACCCCAGTAGGGACCCTGAAGGGGCTGTGGGCAACCTGAAAACGACCCTCAGTCCCTCACCCAGACTGGCCAGGCACGCCAGCAGGTGGACATCTCCCGAGGGGTCCCAGACTGTGAGAGGGCACAGGCCGTGATGAGGGACCCTCCCCTTCCCCTAAATGCACAAATTTTTGTGCACCAGGCCTCTAGTTTTCATATAAGCACAGTGGTAGCTTTGGAGACTAATAGCCTCACACTTATGGTGAATAACAGCAGCCTAACGTTACTCTGAAAAGCACAGTGAAGAGGGAGTTCCTCTGAGCCCAAATCCCATATAAATGTAATTATTTGACCTGTTTGGCAATCCCTCAGAAAATCCCTTTCACAAGGCTTGTCTTTACATGACCTGACTCATAGCTGTCCTATCGCACACAACATCTTTCCCAGGAGCATTTGTTTAGAACAATCAGCGGCAATTAATAAGAGTTGTAGTTGCCTGAGGTGGTGGTAACAGTTGGGACAAACAATAAGCTGAACAACAAAAAAAGAAAAAGCTGGGGAGTAAGATATACATTGAGAGATTTGAAAGGCTTCAAAATATTTATAGGAATATGGAAAGTGACACACATAAGCCCAGGAAAGACTTGAGAAGATTTCAAGCTGTCATCTCTAGCTGATCCTAAGACTCAGTGCAAGCAAGACTTAAAGGCTAAGATGAAGTTGTAAATTGCGTGCCTGTGCATTTAAGATGTGCCTGAGCATGCACACGGAGGCTTTCAACAGAGGCCTGGAGACTTTGGGTTCCAGGTATTTAAGGAAATATTTGATCAATCATGAGATGACTATTAACTTAGCTGGGCAGAGACTCCAGTGGCCACATGCAATAATATAATTCAAATTAGAATACAGATTGATTTGACAGAATTAGCTCAGGAAAGTTATCCTGTATAATAAAAGCCTAATATGCTGTGTCTGGTTGTCCAGTTGTTCGTTCAGCCAATCAAAGTGTAATATGCTAATAATATGCTGAGGTCACTTAATTGCTTGCTGTGATATTGCACTGACCACCAGGGGGCAGACAGGTGACTGGTCGACCAGTCACTATGATGTGCACTAAGCACCAGGTAGATTAGCTTGATTCTGGGGTCATGTTGATTGGGACTGAGCAAGACAGGCCAGACATGCCCTGGAGCCCTCCAGTGGTCCCTCCCCAGCTGGCCAACCTCCTGTGTCCCTCCCCAGCCCTGACCGTTCATTGGTGGGGTCCCTCAGCCTGGCCTGCACCCTGTCGCAATATAGGACCCCTTATTGGGGGATGTTTGGAGAGCCAGTTTTGGCCTGATCCCCCAGGCCAGGCCGAGGGACCCCACTGGTGCATGAATTCATGCACCAGGCCTCTAGTACTAAATAAACACACTGCAGTAACACCATATTATATTATTTAAAATGTACAGTTTTCATCCAAAATTTAACAAAAAAAGTCCCTAGCTGGTTGGCTCAGAGAATAGAGTGTTGGCCTATGATTGAAGGGTCCTAGTTCCATTTCTGTCAAGGACAGGTACCTAGGTTGTACTCTCAATCCCTAGTCTTGGTCTTGGCACATGCAGGAGGCAACCAATCGAGATGTCTCTCTCCTATCAATGTTTCTCTCTCTGTCTCTCCCCCTCCCACACTCTCTAAATATTAATAGAAAAAATATCCTCAGGTGAGGGTTAACAAAAAAAGAAGAAAGATCTCAACTCAATAATCTAAACTTTAATCTTAAGAAATTAGAAAAAGAAAAGAAAACTAAATCTAAAGCAAGCAGAAGAAAAAATAATACAGGTTAGAACACAAATAAATAATACAGGTAATAGAAAAATAGAGAAAACTGACAAAAGCAAAAGTTGATTCTTTGAAAGTGTCAATATAATTGTCAAACCTTTAGCTAGACTGATGAATTAAAATAAAAGACTCAAATTAGTAAAGTCAGGAGTAAAAGAGGCAATATCACTATTATCTTCAGAAATAAGAAGACCTATAAGTGAATACTATAAATAATTGTATACCAGCAAATTAGATAAATTCTCAGAAAGTCAAACCTATCAAAACTGACTCAAGAAGACAGAAAATCCATATAGACCCATAACAAGTAAAGGAATTGAATTAGTAATTAAAAAAACCTCACACAAAGAAAAGACCTGCACCAGTTGGTAGATTCACTAGTAAATTCTACCAAATGTTTAAAGCAGAATTAACACTTGTGTTTCACAAATTCTTAAAAAAAAAAAGAAGAAGAAGAGAAGGGAATACTTCCAAATTCATTTCTGTGAGGTCAGTAAAACTCTTACACCAAAACCAGACAAAGATATCACAAAACAAACAAACCCAAACAACAACAAAAACACAGGCCAGTATTTCTTATGAATGTAGAAGGAAACATCTTCAACAGAGTACCAGCAAACGGAATCCAGTAAGGTACAAAAAGGAT
>PVJC01048999.1:0-12339 GCA_004026665.1 Murina feae | reverse complement strand
TAGAGCCAGTTTAATCGGAGCTGAGCTGAGGGGCGAAGCTTCACTTTCGCTGCTGCCGCAATGGAAAGGGCTGTTTACTCAGGTCCGTGAGTGGCGGCCGCCATGTTGGCTGGGCTAATTTGCATACAGCCGCTCTGATTGGCTGGTGGGCGTGGCTTACCCTGTCTCGGAGAAACGGTTAATTTTAATATTTCGCTTTTATGAGTTTAGATTTGCCTACAAATGTCAGGTGGTCATAATAATCTGACCACTCAGTATATATGGCAGGGGTTACTCTTTTTTATGTCTGAATTCTTTTCCTGTGTATGTATCATAACTTCTTCATCCATTTGTTCATCATCAATGGCTACTTAGTTTATTTCCTTGTCTTGGCAGCTACAAAAATGGGGACATAATATATCTTCAACATAATCTTTTGAATCCATACTTTGCTTTTTTCTAGTTGTGTGAGCTGACTCTTTCCTCATTCTTAAAATTGGGATAACAGTCAGATTCTACTGATTATTTAGAGTTGTTCAGAAGGCTGATGCTTATAGCATACTTATATCAGTCCTGCCTGTGATAAATATTGCCTGTTATTTTTATTATCACTGTTCTTATTACATATATAACACAGTTCTCCCATCTACTGCATTTTCATTTCTTGAAGGATAAAGTTTATCTCTGTAACCCTCTGCTTGGAACATCAACAAGTATTTGACACATGAATGAACAATAAAAATTCATATTGCAGGAAAGATTGGAGTCAGGGTATGAAATGCCCATATTAAAAACATTTTTATCTGGTTAGGTTTTGGGGAATGGAGCTGCTGATAGTTAATTGAGAGTTTTGAGCTCTTTACTGGAAATTTAACTTTAATCAGATGGGCCAATGATTTCTAAGCTGTTTTGAAGAACCCCAGGTTTCCAGGAGATGCATCAAAGTTTGCTGAGGGTTGGGGTTAGAGGGTCTGACACAGAGGAGAGTGGGAACCTTAATGTACAGCAGGGACACTTACCTCCCTAAATCCCTCCACAGCAACCCCTGCCTTGAAGCTAAACAGTTCTGTGTTAATCTCTTTTACTTGTTAGATTTCTCCTTAAATTTCATTGTAGGAGTCTTATGTAGGAGTAGCACAGCCCATTTACCCTTGTGTGTGGGGTGTATGATGATGGTTTAGATACTGGAGGCAGAGAGACCAGGGCAGTGAGCAGATGAGGTGGTTGAAGAAGATGGTAGCTGTGAATCTGAGAAGAACCCTCAGTGAGAGCTCACAAGAAAGTCTATGTCTCTGGCTAGGTATCTCAGTTGGTTAGAGCATCATTCTGATAGAGTTATGGGTTTGATTCCTGGTCAGGGCACATACAAGAGTCAACCAATGAATGTGTAAATAAGTGGAACAAGAAATCAAGTTTGTTTGTCTCTCTCTCTCTCTTAAAATCAAAACAATAAAAGTCTTTAGTGCTCTTTGATTGGCAGATTATACTTTGTGTTTTTAGACAAAGAGGCCAAGTTGATTAATAAGACAGTTTTGACCTATGAGATTAGAAGCCCAAGGATATTGAGTTTTACTTTGTTGAGCAAATGTGTGTTGCTGTGTTATGATCCTGTGAGCATGTTGATTGTGTGGGTCATGATGAGCAGAGCAGCCATGGTCCTGTCCTCACGGGCCCTACAGTCCAGTGGGGAAGGCATGTAATACATTGTAACTGACTCATAATGAGACATGTGACTTAGCTATGCAGAAGAGAACTGTGTGCTTTGAATGTTTCTGGCATCTGTCTCAGGATGGAGCAGATCAGGAGGTATTTTCTGAAGAAATGATTATTGAACAGATATTTAGAGTTATGGGAGTTACACTGAGTGGACAAGTGAAACACAGGGATGGTTGGGAGAATTGAGGAGGAGGGAGCAGCCTGTGTGAAGTTTAAGCAGGATGGATTATGGAGCCCAAAGGAGGAATTATGTATCATGCAGGCAAAGCAGGAGAGAAAGGGCTGGATTAGCCTTGAACCTAGAATTTCCTGACAGTCAACTAGAAGTGCAAGGAGCAGAAACTCTTTTCTCTGAACTTTTATACCCCAGGACTGTCTGACCTTTTGTTTGCCACTCCTCATTCTGTTTGGTCTTATATTAGTTTGCTAGTTCTGCCGCAATAGAGTACCACAGGTGGGTTGATTAAAAAACAGAAATTTATTTTCTCAAAGTTTTAGAAGCTAAAAGGCTGAAATCAAGAGGTCAGCAGGGTTGGTTCCTTCTGAGGGCCATGAGAGATAATCTGCTCCAGGCCTCACCCCTTATGCCAGGGGTCTTTCCCAGCATCTAGAAGGGTTCAGGAATCTGGAGAAGGCACTGTGTGTAAATTAATAAAGACACTAGAAATATAATATGAATTTGTAATCCATGAGGGAGCCAGAGGAAGCTTAGCTGTAGTAGCTAAATTCTCCCTATCTCCTGGCCCAGGGCTCTTTTTATTCCCACATTTTGCCCTATAGCAAAGTAGATATACATATCAAAGGCAAGGTTTAGTATACAGTAGGCATTGTTAGATTTGGGAACTGACTTCAGCTGTTCAGGTATTTGGCCAGCTGGAGGCAATAACTTGTAGATTAAAATGCCCTCAGCTGTCTAGCATCAGGCAATATTTATGTAAATTCAGTATTGGGGAAATGCTGTAAGCTGTTCCAGTAGGCAATAATGTGTATTCAGCCCTGCTGAAGCCTCAAGGTTCCATCAACCTTTTGATGAACTTCTTGCATTTATGATCTGCTAGAATTAGCCTCCAGCACCTAACTTTTGGTGGGTTTTTGGGCAATATTTGGCGATTTGGCTTCTGTAACCATCACCTCAGTGTCTGCCTTCATCTTCACATGATGTTCTCCCTGTGTGGGTCTGTGTGTGTCCAAATTTCCCCTTTTTATAAGTTACTAGAGGCCCAGTGCATGAAATTCGTGCATGGGGGGCGGGGACTGTCCCTCAGCCTAGCCTGCACCCTCTCCAATCTGGGACCCTAGGGGGTTCGGGCTTAAACCAGCAGTCGGACATCCCTATCACAATCCAGAACTGCTGGCTCCCAACCACTCGCCTGCCAATCTGATGGTCCCCTAACCACTCCCCTGCCAGCCTGATCAATGTATAGCTGCTCCCCTGCTGGCCCAGTCACCCCCAACTGCCGTCCCCTGCAGGCCCAGTTGCCCCCAACTGGCCTCCCCTGCAAGCCTGGTTGCCCCTAACTGTCCTCCCCAGCTGGCCTGGTTGTCCACAACTGCCTTCCCCTGCTGGCCATCTTTGACCACATGGGGGAAGCCATCTTGTGAGAGGGAGTGATGGTCAATTTGCATATTACCTCTTTATTACATAGGGTAGCAGATTTTGGGCCTATCCTACTCTAATGTGGCTTGATCTTAGCTAATTTCATCTGCAACAATCCTATTTCCAAAGAAGGTCACATTTTGAGATACTAGGATTAGGACTTCAATATATAAATTTTCAGAGGGACACAATTCAGCCCATAACAGGTCCTGTTTTTAGCCTGACATTGTTATGGTTTTAGAAAAAAGCCCTTCAAATATGAACATGTATTTTCCCCCTTTTTGTCTTAAAGCCTAAAAATTAAACCATAAAATTGTAACTTGCTTGTAGTAAATGTGCAATAAAATTTAGATAATGAGGTCTTTGTTCAAGTACCCATAATTTACCTCCACCTTGTAAGAAAATACAAATGCTCATTGTTGTCCACTAACCTATTAGACAGTTGCTGCCAAATGGATATTATTAGCCTGAAACCAGTGGAACTCAAAGTTATGCTAGGGTAGGAAGATGAAGGGAGAGAAGGAAAAAGGAGCGGGACACAGAGGCAGAGACAGAGAATGCAACCAGAAGTAAACCCACACGTTCTGGCATGGATTAGTATTTGCAGAAAGTGCCAAGCATATACTTGGAGACTGTGAGGCCACAGGGTATGGCTGTGTGTGTGTGGGGGGGGGGCGGGAATGTAGCTTCTGGTAGGTTGTTATCAGAGTCCAGTGTATGGAACGTGACTTCTAGGCTATCTGGTTATTCTTCCTTTCCATCTTATGATTTCCTAAGACTGGAGGCTTATTGTCATCATATGTGCTGTTGATTTTGTCATCCTCCCTCTGTATTCCTGGCTACCCAGAATTCATATTCAACTACAGGTCACTGTTAACAGTTTTATGAAGGCTAAAATTTATCTTTTAGGTTTCCACCTGTATGCACATAAGCTGGCGACCATTCTTGTGGCTTAGTGCCTGTGCTATACACATTATTAAATATTTAGTATTTCACCCCTAGTTTAACATACTATTTATTCAGTTATTATTCCACCTATGCATGTGGATGTGACAAATAGGTCTGTGGCCCATTCTGGGTATGGAATCTTAGAGTTGGAGGAAGCTTATTGGTTTTCTGGACCAGTTTCCCACCCAGTGTGGATTTTCTCCTCCTAGCAACTGGTTATCCTGTCTCCCCAAGAGTATCTCCTTACTGAAAAATTACATGGAAGGTGATGTGTGGAGTCAGTCCCATCCCCCTTTAGTATTTTATTGAATCTTTGTACTTCATTTTTTTTCTGTTTTATGCAGTCCTTCAGTTACTTGAAGGTACTGCTATTTTGTTTGACTATTGTTCTCTGGAAACAATGCTTCTTTCATTTTTTTTAAATGCCATTTCTCATTTGTCACCCTCCAAAGCCACTTAAGCTTGTCAGTGTCCCTGAAAAGACTTGAGTACTTTTGGGAGGTTGTGGTTTTATCAGGACAGAGTCCAGTAAACCTAATGTATTATTTACTGGGACAGATAGTGCAGCTGGTTCTTGTTGTATTTCCGAAAGCAGTGTATTCTTTCACTTTGAATCATCTGGAATCCAGGTTCATAGTGTCTTTGGTCACTTCACCCCAAGACTACCTTCTTGGAACATTTCTCAAAAATCTTTAGTGGTTCTCTATTGGTCGAATGCAGTTTATACTACTTTGCCTGAATTCAGTGCCTTCCAGAATGTGTCTTAAGTCAGGATTTTTCAGACTCTGTTAGAGGAATCCTAGGTCTGCCAGATATTAACAGATGTTCTCTTTCACCACCAGTCCTACCCCTCAGAGGAGTGGGGGATTCTGTCATTAAATAACTTGGGAAATGCTACTTTCTATATTCCCTTCTTCTTGATTCACAAGGTACATTTGCTTGCTCAAGATTTTGAGAGGTTCTTAGCTTCTGAGATCTGCTGTACTAAGTTGCCACAAACTGAATGGCTTAAAACAATAGATTTATCCTCTCATAGTCTGGGGGCCAGGTGTTGTCAGCACAGTGCTCTCTTTAGAGGCTCTTCCAGTTTTGGTGGCTGCTGGTATCCCTTGACTTGTGGTAGCATCATTACTACCTGTTTCTGTGGTCACATGGTTTCCTTCTCTTTGTGTGACTTCTCTGTCACCTGTGTAAAATTTCTCTGTGCTTACTTTTATAAGGACACTTGTGATTGGATTCAGGGCCCAGATAATCCAAAATAATACCCTATCTTAAGATTCTTGTTACATTATTGGCGGGCTGTTTTTGATTTAAGATAGCATTTATAGATTCTAGTGATTGTAATACTACTGTGTCTTTGGGAGGGGATGTTATTTAGCCTCTACAATAACTGAACAGCTGATCACTTTGTCCATTCATGCCCAAGTCGCACTCTGCTTGCACTTTTGCACCCATTCCTCCTTGCCACAAATAGCTTTTCTTTCCATCTATGGCATTTATCTTTAAACTCAAATCTTTCTACTCTTTCACAATGCCTTCCTATCAGTATTGGCTCCCTGCTTTTAAAGTAGTTTGGTTGATATTTTTAACACTAGAGGCCCGGTACATGAAATTTGTACACGAAGTGGGGATTGGGGGTGGTGGTGGTGTCCCTCAGACCAACCTGCACCCTTTCCAATCTGGGACCCATTGAGGGATGTCCGACTGCCCGTTTAGGCCCGATCTCATGGTGGTATCGGGCCTAAACGGGCAGTTGGACATCCTTTTCACAATCCAGGACTGCTGGCTCCCAATCTCTCACCTGCCGATTGCCCCTAACCACTCCCCTGCCAGCCTGATCAATACCTAACTGTTCCTGTGCTGGCCTGATTGCCCCTAACTGCCCTCCCCCTGCCAGGATGGTTCCTCCCAACTGTCCTCCCCTGCAGGCCTGGGTCCCCCCCCCCAACTGCCCTACCCTGCAGGCCTGGGTCCCTCCCAACTACCCTCACCTACAGGCCTAGGTCTCTCCCAACTGTCCTCCCCTGCAGACTTGGGTCCTCCCAAACTGCCCTCCTCTGCCAGCCTGGTCACCCCCAACTGTCCACCCCAGTAAGCCTGGTTCCCCTCAATTGCCCTTCCCTGCAAGTCTGGGTCCCCCTATAACTGTCTTCCCTGTAGGCCTGGGTCCCCCCAACTGCCCTCCCCTGCAGGCCTGGGTCCCCCCCAACTGTCCTCCCCTGCAGGCCTGGGTCTCTCCCAGCTGTCTTCCCTTGCAGGCCTGGGTCTCTACCAGCTGTCCTCCCTTGCTGGCCCTCTTGTGGTGGCTATCTTTGACCACGTGGGGAAGCCATCTTGTGATGGTCAATTTGCATATTACTCTTTTATTAGATAGGATACCTTGTATCCCTTATGTCATCTCTCAATAAATTCTGTGCCTTTGTTGGTCTTTGGACAGATCAAGAGTGGGCAAGTCTCTGGAGGCAGACTATCTAATTAATAACTGTGTGATTTTAAAAGAGGTATCCATCCCCTAATTGTTTCTGCCTAAGCTTCATTGTTTGTAATGGGAGGATAATTAGAGCAAATAAAGAGCTGTTGTGAGTGACACATAAGTTAATAAACGTCACTGCTGTGTCCAAAATTGTAGCCATAGCCATAGGTAGTTATTGAATGTGTCCCTCATGTCTGAGGAACAGAATTTTAAAAATTGAAGCAATATAAAATATATTTAAATACAACTTTTTTGTTTTGATATGACTATATTTCACTTGATATATTTCACGCAGTTCTTGCTGGTGTTAACTAATTTATTCACTTTGCTTTTTTTTTCTGTGTTCTAGCTAACAGTGTAATGTACTTACTTGAATATATTATGCAAAAAGCATGACTTACAATGATACATAGATATAATTGTTGGTATTTAAGCCAAAATGTAATTTTGTAATTTTAATTACAACATAATTATTTTTCTAGTTAAACATAAGTATAGACCAGTTTTAAAATGTAAAACAAGGGCACATTACTGCTGCAGAATTTAGTAGATGCAGAAGTACTCTGATCAGAGCAGGAAAGACAAAGAGACCAGGAAATTCCAGGACTGGCATTTACAATTTGCTACACCGGAGCAAAACAGAAAAGCTGTTTGTTGTGTAAATAAAATTTAAAGAAAATAAAGTGGGTGGTACTAAAGGGTATTTTTGAAAAATCCATAGTGGATTTGGTTAGACATTTTCTCTCAATGGTAAAAAAGAAATTTAACCATTTTGGTGCCAGAAGTCTGAATTAAAAATCTAACAAATTTAAAACTTTTAGCAGGATATGAGCTTGTAACTTTGTCTATCTGTAAAATGGCTTAAATTTATGCATAAAAGATGTAATCATTTTTATTTTTTAATTGATTTGAAGAGAGAGAAAGAGGGAGAGAAACATCGATTTGTTGTTCAACTTGCTTATGCATTCATTGGTTCCTTCTTGTATGTGCCTTGATTAGGGATCAAACCTGAAACCTTGAAGTATCAGGATATCAGAATGATTCTCTAACCAACTGAGCTACTCCATCAGGGTGATAACCATTTTTAGTTGGTGAGATGGCAAAATAAATCATTTTAGTTACTGGTGTTTTATTAGAAAATTATGAGAAAACACAATGATATGTTTTAAAAAATATCAAAGCATATAATTAAATCACCAAACAATTGCCTGTAGAATACAAGGTCTTTCTAACAGTATCAAAGATTAATTTATCTGAATTTTGAAGAATTTCAAGTACTTTCCTTTAGCTGTACACTAGCTGTGTGACATATGAGTTGCTGCCAGGTAAACATATGAGATACCCTTATCTCAAAAGATTAAAACATTTACAAAGAAATGTTCTTAATTTGTGGCCTAAACTACCAAATATGTAGCATAGATATCTTTGAATGTCTTACATATGTCAAAGAAGAATTTTAGATGGACAGGAATAAATCGGTTTCTGTCACAACAGGTAACACTGCAGCTATGCTAGTTCAACTATCCACACTTACTAGAGTTTGAAAACAAGAAACTGTTTTTTCTCTTATTACTTCCTTCTACTATATTCTGAAACAAACTCTGAAAAGTATAGATTCCAAGTTAAAATTGTTCCATCAACACATGGAAATCTATGTATCAATGCAGATTCACAGACCTGCTGAATGAAAGAGAAGACAGAGTAGCCAGTGATCTTGGGTTCTTGCCAGCATTCATTGGTAGAATCATGGATGAGTTTTACAAATATTTCTGTAATATTTACTCCAATATACAATTTTCTTTTCTATCTTTTTTAAAAAATATATATACTTTATTGATTTTTTACAGAGAGGAAGGGCGAGGGATAGAGAGTTAGATACATCGATGAGAGAGAAACATCGATCAGCTGCCTCCTGCACACTCCCTACTGGGTATGTGCCCACAACCAAGGTATATGCCCTTGACCAGAATCAAACCTGGGACCCTGCAGTCCACAGGCCAATGTCCTAGCCACTGAGCCAAACCAGTTAGGGGATTCTTTTCTACCTTGAAACAAAAGGAATGTCTGTGAAATGGCAGATAAGGAGAGAGTACTGTACATCCATACAAAAGATCATTTTGTTTGAAGGAGAGGTTATTGTAGGTAATCATTCTTGATAGTGGATTATTGCAAAAGTAATTGATGGTACTTATTTAAAAATTATTTTTGTATCAAACAATATGTTTCATATACATTTATTAGTTAATCAAAAAGCTTTAAAAAAACCTTTGTGGCATCTTGTTTTGGTTGAAACACTTTTATTGTGATTGAAGGAGAAGTATTGTGGAAATAACACTGTAGTTTGGGTTAGACAAATTGGTCTCATGTTCTGCTTAGTTATCTAACTACCTCTATGACCTTGAACAAAGGAATTTTTTTCAAATTCAATTTTCTAATACTGAAAAATGGAGATAATGTAAGCTATCTCAACAGGGTGTTGTGAGATATAAAAGGGAAAATATTTTAGAGTACTTAGCAGACATAAGAAATTATAGAAATATGACATTATTTTGATAGAAATAACATAATTTAAAAAGCATGTGCTATAATGTAAGGTTGGGTTAACTACATCTATTTAAGAATATTTTTTATTGATTTCAGAGAGGAGGGAAATGGGAGAGATAGAAACATCATTGATGAAAGAGAGTCATTGATTGGCTGTCTCCTGCATGCCCCGAAGTTGGAATTGAGCCCACAACCCAAGCATGTGCCCTGACTGTGAATCAAACTGTGACCTCCTGCCACTGAGTCACACTGGTGGGCTAACTATATCTATTAAAAAATGATAGCTTATCTGAATTTTAAGTCTAGTGTTGTGGTAGAAAAAATACTTTCAACCTTTTCTAAATCTAAAAAAATATATAGTTAAATATCCTAGATAAGTCAATAGCTGTGAAGTAGTTAGATATTTAAATATTATAACACTAGGGGCCCGGTGCACAAAATTCATGCATGGGGGATGGGGGAGTCCTTCAGCCCAGCCTGCCCCCTCTCACAGTCCGAGACCCCTCAGTGGATGTCCTACTGATGGCCAAAGGCTGGCAGCAGAGGCTCAGAGCAAGCACTGTGTATGTGTGTGTGTGTATGTGTGCACGCGCTGGAAGCCTGCCTCCAGCTGCACAGCTGCACTGCAAAGGCTCAAAGCAGGCACCCCGTGTGTGTGTGGCCCCCAGCCGCATTGGAGGCTGTGAGCAGGCACACCGTGTGTATGTGTGTGTGTGTGTCCCTGCCTGGGGCCTGCCCCCCAGCTGCATAGGAGGCTCAGAACAGGTGCCCCGTGTGTGTGTGTGTGTCTGCTGGGGGCTGCCCCCAGCCACACCGTGGAGGCTTGGAGCAGGCACCCCTCTGTGCTGACCTCTCAGTCTCCTGACCTTGCCTGCATGTTCTCTCCCTTGAGCTATGGCCAGGACTGGGTGCTGCCTGCCGGCTACACTTACCTGCTCCCAGATCACTGTGGTGACCAAGAAGCAGGCCCTGCTGCTTGCTGCCTGCTGGCTGTGCTTTCCTGCTTATGGTGGCGATGGAGGGGCAAGCCCTGCTGCTTGGCTCCGCCCGCGCCATGCCTGTCTGCGATCTGGATTGGGGCCTGCCTGCAGGCGGTGCTTACCTGCTGGAGGGCAGCTGCTCATGGGTTGCTGAGGCAATGCCTGCAGGGCTCACATTGCCAGGGTGATGCTGCCAGCATCCTGCCCCACCGCTATGGGCGCTGCCATCTTTGTCGTGGAGTGACAGTTAATTTGCATATTACTCTTTTATTAGATAGGATTAGACCAAAAGGTGTATGTGGTCACATTAGACTGAATTAGAGATGCCTTGGCAAGGTTTCTTTCAGCCCAAGACCCTGGCAAAATTGGAAATTTGGAGCTTGGGGCTTCTATGACTGATGGGAAGTTATGTACATTCCCTATTAGGAATGGCATTATTTTTTAACCTAGAAAATCTCCATTCCACCCACTCCCCATTCATCTCTTGCTACTTTTACAAGTAGAATATAATCTTGATAATGTTTTCTATCAGTTCTTTTAAGTCAAGATTTTGAAACGTGTAGGTTGAATAACAGCTACCATTATCGTTTGTGAAAGAAAGCCAAATAACAAAATAAAAACAACTTAAATCATAAGCCCTATAGATGTTTGAACTGTCATCTGACAAATTCTTTTATGTTTCCCATCACCCCCATTTTTGTGTTCAGGCTGAGCTATCTAGAGGTGCACCTAGACTGTAATGCCTTAAAGGCAGTAACACTAGACACTGAGGCAGAGGTGATGGAACCACATACTTTTAAATATGCCCCCCCCCCAGTGCTTTTTGATACCTTCTTTAAGTGGTAGAACGCTAATGTACAATATATAGAAGGTAACAAATAAATAAAGAGATAACCTAGTCCACAAAATTGAGTTTTACCTGGTGAACCTACTCCCAGACACCACACCTCAGTGAAATAAACATTGTTTGTGACTATTATGAACTCTGATTTATACTTATTCCTGAAACACTCCATTCTTTATCTGTCCTCAGGCTCTGAATACTAGTTAGCTTTTTTAGTTTTATGTTACACAGCTTTCTGAGTAGATGCTTATAAATGTCTCCATTTACACTAATGTATATATGCTTCATCTGTCTTTCAGTGATTCGAAGTTAGGCAAATTGCACTTCTTATTTTGTATCTTTCAGTGTCGTACAATGACTCCAGGGTGGTAGGGACTCTAGTTGTGGAGCAGGTCTGAAATGCACGAGGGAACAGATTAGTGACATTTCCGTCATAGCGTGCCCATATTTTAAGAACAATCTTAACTGGATTGTGCCAATTAATTAGTTCCTTGAATAAAATTGGGGTGAAAAGAGCAAGGACACTTATAAATAGTTAAACTCTGTATGTCATCAACAATGACATTTTAGTAGCAACCTGTTAAATGAATGTACAGTGAAATGGGAAAAGATATAGTCATCAGTTTTTGTTATTCATATGACCTTTCTAAAACTAAACAAAAGGACATTTGTTTTGTCTTCCTCCCTGTATCAGGACATAAATCATAAAACAAAATGCACAAGGAAATGTTATTAAATCAGGTAAAGAATAAAATTTCATAATTCTTCTCTTTTCAGTCCAAAGTTTTTTTTCCCAAAGTTAAGGTTGCTTTTTGTTTGTTTTGTTTTGTTTTGTTTTTAATTAATCTTGACCTTGTACACTGGACAAAGTGCCACTTTGTTTTAGTGTGCATACCTACAAAAAATAATTTCCTCTATAAATCAATTGGATGATTACAACTACATAAGCATACACTTTGCAAAAAAACAGCCTTTAATTGTATGGTATGTCACTTTGAGAGATAATGAGAAAGAGAAAAGGAAAGAAAGAGGATATCCACTTTCAAAATTTGTACAATCATCTAAACTAATAAAAGCGAAATAGTAAAATTAACCGTTTCTCCGAGACAGGATAAGCCACGCCCACCAGCCAATCAGAGTGGCTGTATGCAAATTAGCCCAGGCAAGATGGCGGCCGGGAGCCTCGGAGAGAGCAGCGGGTGAATCATGGAAACCAGCGGGCAGCAGAGTGGGCTGGGCAGGTGGTGGCTGATGCCTT
>PVJC01048998.1:0-12339 GCA_004026665.1 Murina feae | reverse complement strand
GTCTCAGGCATGCTCCTGGATTGCTTTCTGGGTGGACTGTAAAACCTATAAGAACTTGAATAAAGATTGATTATAGATTTTAGCTTTTCTAGATTGGGTTTTCGTTTAAGCTGGTAAGGTGAGTAGGTCAGAGTCTGGAAAAATCACTAGAATCTGTAGAGGCCCCATTGGTTTTAGGGCAGCCTCCCTGGCCACTTCATCTGTGGCCCAGTTCCCTCTTGCTTCTGTGGAGTTCCCTTCCTGAAATTGGGTGACTCAGGCATTTGACATCCAGCACTCCAGTGTGTTCCAGAGTAAAAGCTCAACCTCCTGTGGGGGCAGTTAGGATTAGTTGCTGCCCTAGGGTTAACTTATTTACTTTTTGATAGGCATAGCTGTGGCTGCTGACCAACCTTTTCTAGGGACTGAGACTTTGGGTGAATACTTCTTTGGCTATGTCCCCTGTCTTACATAAATATAAGTGGAAATACTTAGTTACATCTGGTAGCACTAGTTGGCCTATTGCCCTTGCTCTGCTCATGTCTGTCCAACTGCCTGATATATTACCTCAAGGATCCTGGCTCTGAATTCTTTCAGGGAAAATGGGCGTTGATTCTCTTCTGTAGCTGCTTCGTGCTGAGGTGGGACAGAAGTTTCTCTTAGAGCCAAGATATCTTTGCTGTCTGTCAGAGGGACTATGAGGCCTGGGCACAAGAAGGAGGTGGGCTTGTGACCTGGCAGAGACAAACTGTAACAAGTGGTCTGGTGGAAGGGAAAGAAAACATTTAAGTTTTCAATTTTAATAACCTTTATTGAAATAGAATTTTCTCTTCAAAATTACCTCTATGTTTATCAAAAAAGCCAAATTAAGACCAAATTATCTATTGTATTCAATTTGGCCTGATTGTTTGCATAAACACAACAAGAATGGTAACTAACTACTTTTGCTGGAATTTCATGATTGAATTTTAATGTGCCCCGGAAGGCCAGGAAGCCAAGCAATCCAGCTGCCGTCAGACCTGCCTGCAGTATCTGCTGAGTTAGGTGAATCCCTCACCTATAGTGACTCCACCTGGGCTTACACCCTAGGCTTTAAGGCCCATCTCAGGAGCCCTCCTACTCATCGTGGCCCAGTGTGTGTGTGTGTGTGTGTGTGTGTGTGTGTGTGTGTGGTTCTGCAAGGATGCAGAGGCGTCCTTATTGCTCCCCTTCAGCTCTGACCAACCACTAGTGATGGTAGGACATGGGCTTGACGCTCCAGCGCCAGCCATTTTCAGGGCTCCCAAGCAGAACACCAGGCTTTTCCCATGGAATTCTTATTGGCTTCAAGTCTTTAGAGTCCAGACGGTTCTCTTTAAAACATGATACTCCAGTCAAATTTTTGGTTAATAAAACCACTATTAGGAACCGGTCTTATTGAATTTATGCAAAGAAATGTATTTCCATGATTTATTAAGCATTGTCAAATTTCAGAGGAATTATATAAGGAGAAAAATATACTGACCTGTTTTAAGATTTTTGATTTTTCTTCTTAACCCTTTTCATGGACTCTTCAGGGTAATTTAACTGTCTTCAGATGCTAAGAAGAAATTTGCAATGTGTTTATATTCAAACAGATAGGCACAGCTGTCCTTGTAGTAGGGCTCCCCTTACTTGATTTGTTCTCTCAGAATGGACTAAGGGAGCTTTATTTCTTCACAGGGTCTCACATGTCACAGGACCTCACAGGGTCTGTAATTCCTGTAACAGATGGCTAGTATTCACCACTTCACTACTTCCCTCTGTTCCAAACAGGCCTTCCCCAGTTTCCTACAGTTGAGGTTTGTGCCACCCCTGACATGGGCATGGTCACACAGGCCTGCAAGACAGTAAACAGACTGCCAACTATCTCTCAGTAGAGGCCAAAACCTGATGGGTACTCTTTGCCCAGTTGTGCACCTGCCCTTTTGACAACTACATTTAAATCTGTAAGAGAATTAAAGATTACTATATTTACATAATGAAGTATAACATTGGCACTGTGGCTGCTTCTGACAGCTAAATCTTCTGCTACTACCATGACAAATGGTAAGGCTATAAAAATATCTTAGGGAGGTGACTAAAGTCTATTCTGGACCTTCCCACACAAGACAAAATTGTCCTTGTCTCTCTGGAGCCATGACCATGAAGACGCAGCATCATTTAAGTCTATTATACAGTTTTGTGTAGGCCACTGTCAGGGCTGTGTGCAGCTGCTGGTTCCTCTTTCCAACCACAAACACAGTCTGTCCTATTCCCTAAAATGTATTCTGGCACGGGAGAAAGTTGCTTTGCTGTATACAGGTAGCTTAACCACTATACAACTAGGCTTAGACCTCTGCCTAGCAAACTGCAGTTTATAAGTTCAATTTGCAGCCTCTGGTTCTTCTAACACAACAGAGACTTGGCCAGTCTCTTAGTCAGACTCCTCCTCTCTTGGAGAATTTCAAACTCCTAAGGCTCCCTTCTGGGTCCAGGGAGAGTACCTTTACTTTGTCCTTTTGTTAACCCTGTTTACTAGTTACATGGTCCTGCCATAAACTGCTAGTCTAAAACAGCCAGAGTTTCAATTAGAAACAGCCCTGCATATTACAAAGCGCTTCTGTGGCAGAGGATTGGGTATAAGATCCCTGTCTTCCATGGCAGAACAGCAATAAGGTCTTTCCCAAAAGGGCGCACTGGAAGGGGATATCAACCCCTCCTATTCCAGCAGCAACAGGTACTGAACCCTTTCAGTACATTTGCAAACGGAGCTTTTGCTAGCTCTATCTGCAGCTTTCATAGATCTATCCCTGGGGCTTCAGGAAAGCTAGTAGCAGTCACTGGTTTCTGTTTTAACTGCTGTAGCCAGCAAGCCAAAGGCCCAAGTATTGTATTGCTTGTTGTAAAACACTCATTACTCATTGGTCAGCAGCGGGTAGCTCTAGTGTCAGGTATATTTCTGCTGTCCTCCACTTTTCTCTCTGTGGCAGCTTCTTCCAGAGCCACTGCAGGCAGCTTGAGCATTCAGCTCGCCTACCCCACTTCTTTTACCTAGCTCTTAGGGGCTGAGTCTACTTAACAATAAGTTCTAAATCACCAGGGTGGCTGCAGACTTCAGCTCCATTTCTCCTCCACTTGGATCCTGGGAGTTTAGTTTGTTTGTTTGTTTTTTTTTAAATTAGAATTCTTTATTCTTAGAAACCTCAATCCTTTAATGATTACCAAAAGTGAACAGTCAGTACTTTTAGATTAATATTTATGAACACATTTTAAATGTACTTTTACTTTCAAGAAAATATACCTAGACCTTCTATGATAAAACTAAGAACAGGTAATTGAAACTTGTCCAGTACAAACTGCTATATTTTTCCTTATGTAATTTTAAGTACATTGTATTGGTCTAATTAGCATTGGAAGGGTTAAAAAGAATAAATCAGGGTAGAAAAAGATTAATTGTGCTTGCAGAAAACTTACAACCTTGAATTTTTTTTTTAAGTTTTGATAGGACACCTGGTGGTAAGCCACAGACCAGACTCCTATGCTTGCAGAGCAGTCTGCAGCCAGTAAAATCAACAAAAACTATCTCTCCCTGTTTCATAATTAACTGCCGACACCTCCAACCCCTTTCTGCATTAACCATCTACTCTGTCCTGAAACAAGGCAAATGGTCTGAGATCCTGTATATTTAGGCTTTTACATTTAAGAATACCTTTTTTCTTTCTGTAACAGTTGCTTTCCCTCATAGATTTTTTCCTCTTTACTCTAATCCCTTAGAGGATCTTAAATCCTCCTCCTTTACTACTCTTGATCTCTCTGACCAGTCCAGTTGTTTGTCTCCCTTTAAACAGTAGGAGTTTCAGAGAAAACCACAGACTACCACTGTAGTAGGCTTCCCTCCTGGAGGCTGGGGTTCGACCTGTGGAGAAAAATGACTTTTAGTCAGCCTGAAAAGATATTGGATGAGAATAAGGGTGTATAGGGAGATTTTTTGCAGACTGAAAGCCTGGAGGGCCTCCTGAAAGAAAAGATCTTTAATCCAGTTACAGATGCTGTCACAACAGGATGAAGGAGGAAGGGAGAGACCAGGTTATGTCCTCTATTGGATCCTAATAAATAACTGAAAATAGCAAGTCAAACAAAACATACAACCATGAAGACAACAGGCTGCACAAGACACATACCAAGGTTAATGGGGTCTATAGACGGTTAATAATAACTTTAACCTTAGGGCCTCTTCAGGTGGCTCACATTGGACTATGATGTCACAGGCAGGGACAGGGCCTGCAAATCTCTCCACCCTGTGGAGCTATAAGCCCTGCCCCTGGAAGTCTCTGACAATCAAAAGAGATAAGAAAACCATAAATAATAAGTTCTTTGCTGTTGAAATTTACTACTTTGTTAATTTGCCAAGCAAATAGTTAACTTGAAAATACTTCTCTCTTGCTTTTTTTTACAAGCAGTCTCAGAACTAAGCAATCTTGGAGCCTAGCCAGCCTTTGTTTTAGCTTTTAAATCTACCCTAGAACTTCAAAATTTCAATTTAATACAGCGAATTTACAAATCAGAGCAAACTGAAATCCTTACTTATACAAACACAGAAAATTTTATTAGCTAAGTGGGCAGATTCCCTCTCTGACAGAGAGCAAAAGTCTCTGAGAAAAATAAATCTTGCAGCTTCTAGAGACTTTTGCACTCCACTACAGTGGGTCCACCCAATCTTTAAACAAACAATAGAAAGAGATAACAAAATACTCTCATTTGTACAGCCAAAAGGTACAGAGTAGCTTTTGCTTCATACAGACCAGTTAATGAGCAGATGATTATGTGAAGACAGACAAACACCCGTATAAACCCCAGGCCTGGTCACTTCCACATGGGGGTGAGTCGCTGCTATATGATGAATCGCGGAAGAGCAGGCTGGGGCCCACTCGGATTCCGTAACTGAAGTCGTGGAGCCACAAAAAGGAGAGGAGAGGGCAGGTTCTCTCCCTTGACTCATACGCTTTCACCAGACATTCACTCAGAGTCCGAACAACAATCCACCCAATTCCTGATTAATTTGCCTGAGGAAGCCATATGGCTTCCAGGGAGGTGATCAAGCTCCCCCTTCTACTCACTTGGAGTGGAGTGAACTGATGGGGTCCCTACCTTACTGATTCTATTGACAGGTCCAGAAATGTCTGTCCACTCTCTCCAGATGCCGGCTGGACCCTGGGCTGAGGTCCAAGAGCCCTGCAGTCCCCTGGTTCAATTCTGCTAAATCAGCAGAGCGGTGCCTCCCGGAGACCTATCCAGCTCCCCCGGTCCTCAACCCAGTCCACACCAGAGGCCAAAAGGCCATGTATGGGTTGATTTTCCCCAGAATGTCAGGGAACCAATAATGTTATAGAAAAACTGAAGAGGAACCAAGCAATGCTTAGAGAGATGGAGTTACATTTATTACTTGTGGGCCCAGAGGAAATGTTTCTCAAATTCTAGGTGAAATCAGACTGGAAGTTTCCTGTATTTATACGATTCCATCTTCTTTGTCTTCCAAACATGTTTTTTTTTCCAGTTCCCTTTGCAAGTTCTAAAAGGGCCCTATGTGCTGGGGCTTTGACACCTCAAACAAAGGCTTGGCCTGAAGCCAGCACTGATAACTTCATCTGGAGAAGGTTTAATGTCCTCTCTGAAATGGGAGTTGTTTTATTTTCCTTATTATTTAAGCCAGCAAGCATTTACAGAAGCCAGAAATAGCAGGGTTAAAATTGCAAAGTTTTTATATAAGATGAATGCTTCACCACCATCTCCTCCTCCTCTCCTCCTCCTCCTCCCCCTCTTCCTCCTCTTCCTCCTCCTTCTCCTCCTCCTCCTTCATCTCCTTCCTCTCCTTCTTCTCCTCCATCTCCTCATCCTCCTTCTCCTCCTCCATCTCACTTCTCCTCCTCCATCTCCTCCTCCTCTTCCTCCTCCATCTCTTCCTCCAACTTCTCCTCCTCCTCATCTCTTTCTCCTCCTCCTCATCTGCTATCTCCTCTTACATATTTCTCCTCCTCCCCCATCTCCCCTTCTCCTCCTCATCTCCTTCTCCTCTTACATCTCCTCTTCTCTTTCTCCTCCTCCATTTCCTCCTCCTACATCTCTTCCTACATCTCTCTCCTTCTCCTTCTCCCTCTCTTCCTCCATCTCCTTCTCCTCTTCCTCTACCATTTCCTCCTACATCTCTCTTCTCCTCCTCCATCTCCTCCTCCTCACCTTCTCCTCCTCCTCCATCTCCTCCTACATCTCCTTCTTCTCCTTCTCCTCCATTTCCTTCTCCATCTTCTTCTCCTCCTCTCCCATCTCTCCCCTCCTCCTCCTCTACCCTCTCCTCCTCCTCCTCCAACTCCTTCATCTCCTTCTCCTCTTGGTCACCACTGTCTCACCCCTTCCCTTGTGGGAGGAAGACTTGAAATCCCATCTGGAAGAAAAGGAGACGAGGGCCATACAGGTGCTCTGGCACATTTCAGTGTCTAAGAAGCCATCACAGGGATAAGGGGTCACCTGGAGCTATGCTCCCAGAGCTTCATGTGAAGGATGCTACACCCTGGGAGCTAGGCACAGTCACCAACCTCCTGTACTGATGGGGAAACTGAGGTATGAAAAGGTCCAGTAACTTACCTAAACAACTAAGAAGTGAGCTGGGACACCCAAAGTCCAGAGGTAGGGAATATCTGTCCTGCAGGCCATGTAAGGGTCTGGCCCCTCCAAGGCATTAGGAGTGAGTTAATTAAATGTTAATTAAATACAGCAGGCCAACTTTTAAGCTGATGATAATTTTATATGGCCTGAGAATCCTATCTAATAAAATAGTAATATGTAAATTAACTGTCACTCTGGGACAAAAATGGTGGCGCCCATAGTAGTGAGGCAGGATGCTGGCAGCACAACCCTGACAACGTGAGCCCAGCGGGCATTGCGTCAGAAATCGACAACCCATGAGCAGGTCTGGAGCAGGAAAGGCTGGAGGCTATGTGACAGCAGAAGGCGTTTGCATGCTTCCCAGTCCCCTTGCAGGGATTGGGGAGCAGGTAAAGGCTGGGCCGGCCTCGAGGCAGCAGCACAGGCAGCGTTTGCTTGCTTCCCAGTCCCATGGGATTGGGAAGCAGGAAAGGCTGGCCCAGCTGCGAGGCAGTGAACAGCGGGGTTTTCCCTGGTTGCCGGTGGCTGGAGGAAGATGGGGAGTAGGCAAGCCTGGCAGGCAGGGAGCACCCAGCCCTGGCCACAGCTCAAAAAAGAGAACAACATGCAGGGGAGGGCAAGAGTCTGAGAGATCAACATAGAGGGGGTGCCTGCTCCAACCCTCCATGGTGTGCCTGGAGGCAGGCCCCCAGCAAGTAGACACACACAGGAGGACTGCTCCGAACCTCAGATGCGGCTGGTGGCAGGCCCCCAGTGGTCACACACACCCACACACACTGTGCCTGCCAGACTGGGGTCATCAGTAGGACATCCACTGAGGGGTTCTGGACTGTGAGAAGGGGCAGGCTGGGCTGAGGGACCTGCACCCTCCCCTCATGCATGAATTTCATGCACTGGGCTTCTAGTGATGTTATAAATACCCAATGGCCCTTGGCAAAAAAAAGGTCCCCCACCTCGGCCTAAACCATGCCAGTCCTGTATTTAAAGAGTAGTTTGAGTACAATTTGGGGAAGACTTGGGCTGGGGTGGTGGGGTGGCTAGCAGAGTACTATGCAATGAGTCACCCGGTGACATTGGTACAACTGTGAAGGCAGGTGGCATCTTGGCATTTCCTCATCCAAGGCCACTGAGCTGGCATCTGCTGCCCAGCTGCTGCCCTTGGGATGTGGTCAGTGGCTGTCCTTGGCTGAGCCCAGCCCAGCATCAGGACCTGTGATTTCTGTGTCCTTGCATGGGGCTCACTCGCTGCCACGGTGAGCCAGAAGGGATGCGAAAACGCACTCGGGACCATCAAGGCCATGCCAGGGGAGACCGCCAGCCACTCGGGCAGGAAGCTCGGTTTTCCTGTTTCATGCGCCAGCACGCACGCTCACACTCAGAGCGGCCCTGTTCAAAGCGGCCTCCGCTGCCTGGCCGTTTGTGCGGGGCAGACCTGAAGCCCCTCCAGGGGGCAGGGCCCGGGTAGCCACAGGGGACACAGGCGGCGGCCTGTCCCTGCCCCCGCCCCGCCCGCTGCGCTCGGTGGTGGAACCCAGGAGTGGGGGTGCATGCATGTCTGCACGTCTGAACCCATGCTTGAAAGGAAGAGGAGAAAGTGAAAAGTGACAGCTTTGGACCAAAGCAGCCACTATTGATCAGGGCTGCGGAGCCGTCCTGGGAGCGCGGCCCTTTAAGGCAAACAAACGTCCCAGGGACGAGGATGCAGCTTAAAAGCCTTTCACTTCAGAGCTCTCCCCTCCTCTCCCCTTCTCCTCTGAACCCCTCGCGGCTGAGCCACGGGCCGCACTAAATGAGAGAAGCCTGCGGAGCACTGCGAGTCCACATGAAGCACGCGGCCGGCCCATCCCCGCGGGGCCTCGCTAACGAGCCGCTTGTCGGAGGTGCACGCGGGCCCACCTTGAACTCGAGCACGCCCGCCCGCCCTGGCGGCCCACCGAGGAGGCCTGACAGGGACGAGGTCAGACTCAGTGGAGCCCTCGGCATCTGGCTGACATCCGGCTCCTGGGGGGCTGCCAAGGGGGCACGGCGTAGGCCTCCGAAGGCAGAGCCACACTGAGCAGGAGATGCTGCGGTCGCGCGTTGTGTAGAGCAGCGGTCGCCAACCTTCGGGACTTCATGGACCACTGGCGGCCCGCGGACCATGGGGGTAGACAGGGAGCAGCGTGATGGCAGGCTGCGGGGAGACAGGGTTCTTCCTGGCCTTTCTGTTTGGAAAACAGGTGATTTCTGGCAGGAGAGCCTTCCGCAGACACGGCATTGCCGCCCCGAGGGGGAGGCGGGGGCCCGAGAGACGCACGCCTGGTGTGACTGGCTTTTGGCCAATTACTGAAGGGAACAGGCAGCGTCGGACAGTGTCCCAGCCGCGGGCAGGTAGGGCCTGGGGTTGCTGGCTCACCCTGTGAACGGGGGCCCAGGTCGCAGATGAGACAGAGGCTGCGAGTCTGAACAGGAGACTTATCTCAAGAGCCTCACGCTTAGTGAGAACAGCCAGACAGGGAAAGACAAACCTGTAGACTTCACGGGGCTGGGATCTACCAAAATGAACAAAACAAACCACTCATGGAACAGAACAAACTGATGGTTGCCACGGAGGAGGGGGGCGGGGCAAGCAGAGGGGACTGTGGTCAGCAACACTGGAATGTGCACGGCGACAGGTGACCGCTGGAGTTTGTGGGGTGATCACAGGGTAAGGTATAAAATGCCGATCACCATGTCCTACCCCTGAGACAAATATAACTGATACAATATTGTCCACCAACTCTACTCAACTTAAAAATAAAGTCAAGTTAAATTCAGAATTACGCACACACGCGGCATGACAAAGTTCTGGCAGTTTTGAGTCGGCTTAGCCTGTGGCACATTGTCCTCTGTCCAGCCAACTCCAGGGACGCCCTGTTGAGAGAGGTGGCTGCCCCTGCTCTTTCTAACAGAACAGAGCTCCTGTTCTTGTTCTCAAAAGGACACCCACACGGAACCCTCACCCAGAGGAGAGGGTAGAGGGAGCTTCTGCCCGCCCTACCTACACCAGCCCACCGGGTGGGTCCACCCTTCCCCAGCCCCACGGGAGCCCTGGCTATCGAAACACAGAGGTCACAAGCAAGACTGTGCAGACCTGCCTGGCGGCCTCGGCATTTCCCTCCCATGACACCCTGTGGTCCACGCGCCCACGCTGCTCTCCCAAGTCTGGGGGATCCTCCTGTGTTGTATTTAAGACCCTGTTCAGAGTGCTCTTGGGGGGTGGCGGCGGAGAGGTGGGAGGAGGGAGACGCACTGCTGCAGTGGGAGTCCCCTCGCCCCTCCTCTCACCTGCCTGCTGGCCTCACGCCAGGGCTGGGGCTGGGGTCTGAGCCCGGCCTCCCAAATCGGGGGACCCGGGCCGCTGGTGGGGAAGCGTCACCCTCACACAGGTCAGCGGGGCTGCGCCTCTTCCCGCAGGAGCCCTGGCCACAGGTGCACTCGGGACCCTCACAGCCCAGCAGCTGCTCCTCACCAGCTCGGGCTGCGGCCAGCGTCAGAGTCCAGCGTCGCTGTCGCCAGCTGCCCCAGTGAAGTCTGGGAAGCCCGTGCTTGACTGAGAGACAGGACGGGTGCACTCGATGACGGCCTGCAGCCGCTCCTGCTGCCGCGTTGCATCTGCCCCGCGTGCTCCTTGCTCCAGCCCCTGGGACAGAACGGGGGGTGGGGAGGGCGGTCACCTCAGATGCCGTGTTAGGGATCTCATCTCAACAGCAGCAAGGTACGCTTCCTGTTTGCATTTCGTTTTATTTCATTTATTACTATTATCTTTTTTAGTCCCCCTCCAAACATATTTTTCCCATCGATTTTTAGAGCGAGTGGGAGGGAGGGAGGGAGGCAAGGCGAGAGAGACACATTGATTGTCGCCTCCTGCAGGGCCCTTGGCTGGGACTGGGGATTGAACCTGCAACCCAGGCACATGCCCTTGATTGGACTCAAACCAAAGACCCTTTGGTGAGCAGGCTGGTGTTCTAACCACTGAGCGCACTGGCCAGGGTTCTTGTTTAAATTGTCAATGAACTAGATAGTGATGTAAAAAACCCCTAAAATGCCAGTTACTTCAGAGAACATGAATTCTTCATTGCTTCAGTAATTCTTATGACAAGCTGCAGGTAGATAAACGTTGGTGTCTGTATGTGTATATAAGTGTGCACTCACATTTAAACTATGCTTTCAGAGAGAATTAAAGCAGGGAGGGGGCACAGAGCGGAGGGGGTCCTTAGGACATGGAATCACATGAGACAAACATAATTTGTCAACTGCCCTATGGTTCCCGAGAAGACAGTGCACACATGTGTGTACACGTGTGTGCGTGCATGGGTGTGCGCAAGCGTGTGTGAGATGAGGAAGAGGAGTGAGAATGACAGTCTCACCCCATTACAATGTGACCCTGGGCTGCTCCTGGCTGACGCCCTCCTCCTGGGGTGAGAGGAGCACTGTGCAGATGCTCGTGAGGAAATTAAGGAAGCTCCTTTCTCCTGCCTCGGTTTGACCCCACAGACCTGGGCGCAGCCCCGTGGAAGCCTGGCCCGTGTCTCTCCTCTCCTCCTAGGGACGTGCCCTTGATGCTGGCAGGTTGGCCAGCTCTTAAGTGCCATGCTGGCACTCCCTGAGGCCTGAAGGATTTAGCAGGATGGTGGGGTCGGAAGCACCTGCTAACCAGACACCCAGGCTTGTGCGTGGCTCCTCGGGGGAGTGCACCTGGCTGTTCCCCGCTTTTCACATGGATCCCACCCCCTCACTTCCTGATGGAAATGCAACCTTTTGCTGTTTCCTTGCTGGGAGTTGGCTTTGCTTCGAGCTGAGTGTGTGGAAACAGCTGGTAACTTTTGGCTGCACTGCTGTTGAGGACATGGGTGCGTTGCCAGCAAGTCACTTTAAAACGCACTGGTTAGAACCTGTTGCACCCCCCCCCCCCCCCCCCCCACCGCCCTGGCCACTTGACCTGTTGTCTGTCCCTAGGACTTGCCGTGCCTGTGGTTTCCAGGCACAAATCAAAGTGCGACAGACTCTAGGCGGACAGACTCTAGGCGCGGCGTCTGCCCTGTGTGGGACTCGCCGAGTCCCGGGAGCTGGGGAGGGAGGTGATGGCTCCGATCACAGGGCTGGGAACGGAGCAAAGGGTGGTGTGCAGCTGGGCCATCTGCGAAGGTGACAGGGAGTCTGAGGGCCACATGTGGTCACCTGGGAGGAGGGTGGCCCTGGAGCCCGGGCTGGGCGTGAGCATGGCTTTAAAGGAGGCGCACATGCTCTCGGGCCGCTGGAGGGGGGTGGAGGGGGTGCTCTGTGCACTCACATCGCCACACTCACCGATTGTTTAGGTCGCAGGAGGGTCGGGCGAGAGCCACTGGCTGCAGAGCCCAAGAGGCAGCACAGTGATCGGGCAGCAGGGCGTGTGGCTGAGCCCTGGGGCGTGAGACAGCCCTCCGCCTTCCTTCCCCGTTGGTAACACAGGATGTGACGCAAAGGGACAGTGCAGGGACCCGGGGTTTCGGGAATGAGGGCAAGTGAGCCAACCGGGGGGCGGCCCTGAGCGCAGTGCGCACCACGGGAGCAGACAGGTAGGGGACGGGCCTTCCCTCCAGCTCCTGCGACATGGAGGCCCTCCATGTCCACACGGGCCCCGGCAGATGGAGTGCTGACAGCGCAGCGTCAGGCAGCCAGTGGCTCCCTCCCCCGTCGCCC
>PVJC01048997.1:0-12343 GCA_004026665.1 Murina feae | reverse complement strand
GAGTTGGCGGCCTGCTTGGCGGCTTCCCAGGTCCCTTCCGGGGATCAGGGAGCAGGAAAAGGCTGGCCTGACCACAAGGCGGGGTTTTCCCTGCTTTCTGGTGGATGGAGGAAGATGGGCAGTAGGCAAGCTTGGGAGGCAGGCAGCACCCAGCCCTGGTCACAGCTCAAAAAAGAGAACAACAGGCAGGGGAGGGCAAAAGTCTGAGAGATCAACATAGAGGGGGTGCCTGCTCCAAGCCTGGGTGCAGGTCCCTGGCAGGTAGACACTCACAGGAGGACTACTCCGAGCCTCGGATGCGGCTGGGGGCAGGTCCTCAGTGGTGACACACACACACATACACACACAAAAGGCGCTTGGCAGACTGGGGCCATCATAGGACATCCACTGAGGGGTCCCAGACTGTGAGAGGGCACAGGCCGGGCTGAGGGACTCCCTCCACCCCGAGTGCACAAATTTTTGTGCACTGGGCCCCTAGTGTTTAAATATAATTGAATTGTGCAAGGGAAAGCGTAATTATTGAGATACCTCTTGCTCAAGCTCACGTTTGTTTTATATAGTTGAGGGTGCCTAGTTCAGATTAATTTGTCCATTCAGTAAAGAGTTATTTATTGAACAGCTGCTGTGTGCCAAACATTAGAGATACAGAAGTGAGTAAGATAAAGTTTCTATTCCTGAGTAGCACCCATTTTGGAGAACTCACAGCAAATATTTATTGAATTAACTGAATTAATGTCAAGGAAAACAGTTTTTTGAGGTTTTGTTTGTTTTCCTGGTTTGAAGGAATATTATTGGTGGCTGAAGAACAGGGATGGATGCAATAATGCAGGAGGAGTATAATATTGCTAATTTAGTTTTTCTTTAAAGTTTTTGTGTAAGGGAAATATAGCTTATCCAGCTAGACAAAAGGCTGTCACTTCTTGACACTTTAGGAATTAGGGCCTAATAAAAATTAAGAGCCAGTGTATTGTGAGAGCAGTACGGAAAATAATGGTGGTGATATTCTAATTAGGGTATTATAAATGGTACTGTATCTATAATATTCATTTTTTTAGCTTGTTAGTAGAATTGAGTAATTTTCAAATTATAATTTTTTTTCAGGTTACAGATTGTAATTCAATTAATATCAAAATATCCTGCATGTTTACCTAACTGTGAGCTAGCACCATTATTGATGATACTACATCAGCTTCTACCTCAACAGCGCCGTGGGGAACGCACACCGTATGTGTTACGATGCCTTATGGAAATTGCATTGTGTCAAGGCAAGAACTCAAACCTAGAAAGCTCACAAAAGTCAGAGTTATTGAAACTCTGGATTAAAATTTGGTCTATTACCTTTCGCAATATAAGTTTTGAACAAATACAAGCTGAAAATTTTGGCTTACTTGGAGCCATAATTCAAGGGAGCTTAGTTGAGATTGACAGAGAATTCTGGAAGTTATTTACTGGGTCAGCCTGCAGACCTTCTTGGTAAGTTGACTATGCATTGTATCAGATATTGCAATTTTCATATTTTATTTATATATACACACACACAAGGGTGGGCAAAAGTAGCAGTAGATTTATCTTTGTGAGTACGCAAACACAGAGTTTATTTTTGTAGAGGCCCAGTGCACGGATTCATGCACCAGTGGGGTCCCTCGGCCTGGCCTGCGGGAATCAAGCTGAAACCAGCTCTCCGACATCCCCCAAGGGGTCCTGGATTGCGAGAGGGTGGTTCTTGGGTGACACACCCCGGAATCAGGCTCATCACCCAAGAACTGCAGCTGCCAAGTCACGGTAGCTCAGCTCCTGTGTTGAGTGTCTGCCCCCTGGTGGCCAGTGCACATCATAGCTACTGGTTGGCCCATCGCTTAGGCTTTTATATATATAGATTAATTGTATTATTTATTTGTATCATTTCCATATGGACAACTGTAAACATACTTTTGACACCCTTTGTATACAGGATGTCCCAAAAAATGTATCCATACTTTAACAGCTGATAACACAGTTAGGGTTTCTTTCTTTTCAGATTTAACCCATTGGAATTAATAATTATTCAAAACGTGTATACATTTTTTGGAATGTGCTGTATATTCTATTCACCTATTCCCCGATTTTTGGAATTTGGAATTTCAGTTAAAGATTGTTAAATTCTATTTCAGATGCTTTTAATGTTTGTCCAGGAAGTTTTAATAAATAAATATATGTAAATTTAGTTTTAAATGTGGAGAGATTACTAAGGTCACTTTTAAAGAATTAAATGTTTTAAATTTTTTATGGGTAATTTGACAATTTACTGCTTGTTTGCTCAATATTCATAAACTTTATCGTTTTATTAGTACCACATTCTTAAAGAGGTTACTTATAACACTAATCATTCTTTGTTTTGTTATAGTCCTGTTATATCCTGTTTGACTTTGGCACTGACCACCTGTGTAGTTCCAGAAACAGTAAAAATGGGAATGGAGCAGAATATATGCGAAGTAAACAGAAGTTTTTCTTTAAAGGAATTGATAATGAAATGGCTCTTATTCTATCAGTTAGAAGATGACTTTGAAAACAGTACAGAGCTGCCCCCAATTCTTCACAGGTAGTTTGAGTTCATTGGTGTGCTGTTGTTTTTTGGTTTTGTTCAGTCAGGCTCCATTCATTACTATTTGATGCTTGATGGCTTTATTGTACAGTGGTAATGCAGGATTTCCCAGAGCTAGCCCAAATATTAAATAGTCCCTTTGTTGTTACAGTTTATTTTTGTCACTCTGTCTACACAGTGAGAATAACAGGGATGTGCACAAAGAATGTGCATACAACTCTTTGAGTACTTATGTGTTCTTTTGTAATCTTCTGTAAATAGATCCACCTGAACATATATCCAACTCAGGTGTATCCTGTAATCATAATGAGAGTGTCTTCTGGGTGAACTATGTTAAATTAGTGGATGGATGAAATGAGAAAAAGGCAAAATAGGGCTTAAGAAGCTTGCCCACATAACCTTGCCATAGTCAACAATTGGAACTGAATGATTGGAGGACAGACCTCTGGATCCTGGTGCTTTAATTTCATAATTGTTTTATTTCAGAAATGAGCTTTACAAATTTGCACATGATTTTGCTTCTAGAAAGTGTTAAAAATAATAGTAACATAAAATGTATGCTCCTTAAATTCTTTAAGATGTTAAGACATTCGGTATAGGTGAAAGCAGTTTTAATTTTGGATACAAATTTTAGAGGTATATACTAAAGTCAGACATTGATGTTTGAGTTTAAAGAATACTTTAAATGGCTTTGGTGTTATAAGTGAAGATTTTTATTTTCCTTTATAGTAATTTTCCTCATCTTGCAAGGGAAAAAATTCTTGTGAGTCTCACTATGAAAAACTGTAAAGCTGCAATGAATTTTCTCCAGAGTGTGCCAGAATGGTATGTAATCTAAATAGAGTTCTGTGTTTTTTAAAGTTATATCTTTAATTACATCTGGTCAACTAAAAAATCGCAACTGTTAGCTAGGGAAATGTTTCTTATAATATATAGCTTAGTTGGTTGAGCATTGTCCAATGCACCAAGGGGTTGCTGGTTTGATTCCGATTGGGGCACATACCTAGGTTGTGAGTTCAATCCCTGGCAGGAGGTGGCTGATTAATGTTTTGTTCTCACATTAATATTTCTCTCTGTCCCTCTCCCTAAAAATCAATAAAAATCTGACTATGTGACCTTCAAAAACGAATGATAAAAAATGGCAACGATATTTGAAGAAAGTGAAAACAAAAATAAATTTTAAAGCCTCATTTTAGTTGATGGACACAAGGGTTGTTTTGTTGTTGTGTGTTTTTTCACTATAACTGGCATGAAGATTTTTAATCTCCCTCAAGAGGGCTAAGATGAAAAAAAAAATCTACATTTTAGAGAAATCAAAGGTTAAAAAAAGGAAATGCTTTATAATGTTATTTTTATGTTTGTATCTGGTGTTATTAGTGTTTTCTTTTTAATATTTTCTGAATTTTCTTTGAGATTGAAATTTGTATTCTGTGCATCTCTTATAAAATTTGCTGCTGAATAATGAAATTTGATTCAAGTATGTATCAAAGTCCAAAGAGGAGAATTTAAAAGAATAACTTAATACTTGTATAATCACTCTTTGCATCAGTTAATGTTTTCATTTGTATTGTATTGCTGTTACATGAGGATGGAGTGTTAGGTAGTTTAGCTATAAATTAAAGGTCTTACTCTCTTCAAGTGAACAGCACCAAGAAGGGAAAGAAGAGCCTTCCTTCTCAGCAGCTGAAGAACTGTTTCTTCAGACAACTTTTGACAAGATGGATTTTTTAACTGTTGTGGAAAAATGTGCAATAGAAAAGCACCAATCCAGCAGAGGCTTTTCTGTCCATCCAAATCTCAAGGAATCACTGGATCGCTATCTTCTCGGATTGTCAAAACAGCTTCTAAATAACTATTCATCTGAGGTGAGATTCTTAAAAATAACGAAGGCCCATATTTCTTCCACTTTGTAGACTGTTTATGAAGGAGAAATAGGAAAGGCATTAAGAATGGTGAGAAGCTTCCTTTTAAAAGCAAAGTGAAAACACATGTCAGCTAATAGTGAAAACAGCATGAAAAAAGGAAAATCAAAGAATAATAATTTGATACTCTTTGTACCAAGAACTCTGGTAAACACCATAGAAGTAGAATTCTTTGGGTGGGTTTATGGTTAATAATAATAATGGTTTTGAGTAGAGCAATTTGATGAAAAAGTGACTCAGTTTTGTGGAGGGAACTGTTATAACACCAAAGGATATAATTGAAACTGAATGTCACAATCCTTGCTAAAGCCTTTCTTAGATAATGTTAGCCATAATAATTCATCTTTTGATTTTCATAATACTTAATATTTCTATTTTGAAAGGATACTTAACATCTTCTTTGTACCATAATTTGTGTATATATATTTTATACACAAATACCTCTTAAACCATTCTATATGTTCCTTAAGGGCATATATGTATTTTTATTGATTTTTGTATCTGCCACAAACCTTGTTACATGGTAGATGATAAAATATTTGTAGAATAAAATAAAAAATATAAGCTTTTAAAGGAGTGAATTCATTAGCCAGGAATAGTGAGCTAAAGAACCAGAGAAAGGGCATTGAGTCTGTTTCATCTGCCTTAACCTTAGTTACTGACATTCTTCAGGATCACAGTTGTAACCACTTTCATTACAAAGTAATAAGGTATTCTGTGTTTTCCCCTGAAATGCCATTTCCTACAATATAGGAACAACAACAACTACAAAAATCTAGTTTTTCTGTGTAACTTCGGCAAGATCATTAATAATTTTATTAAATTGGCTAAGCAGTACCTACTTGCAAAAAATATTTGTGTTAGTCTGTGGAATCTAAAAAGCTGAATAAGTCAAGGTTCTTGTCCTTCAGAAGCTCACAAGGTCATTTTAATATTTCTTTATATGAATCTAACTAGGGGCCCGGTGCACAAAAATTTGTGCACTTGGGTAGGGGGTCCCTCAGCCCGGCCTGTGCTCTCTTGCAGTCTGGGACACCTCGGGGTGCGCGGGGGGAGGATATCCACCTGCTGGCGTGCCTGGCCAGTCTGGGTGAGGGGCTGAGGGCCATTTTCAGGCTGCCCACAGCCCCTTCAGGGTTCATGCACTGGGGGGTGGGAGGGCTGGTGAGTGCAGGTATGGATGTTTCCCACCAGAGGGCCCATGATCGCACACGCCTGGTGGGCCCCCACCGCTGAGGGGACACACCTGGAGCAGAGCTGGGTGGCAAGCCAGGGGCAGACGCTGGTGCAGGATCCGTTGGTGGGGCCCTGCTGCTGAGCAAACACACCTGAGGTGGAGCCGGGCAGCGGACTGGCTTTGGATGCTGCACAATGTGCAGCAGACGCTCCCACACCCCTTGTGGAGGCCCCCGGGGGGTGGACGAAGGCAGTGGACCCTGGACGGGTGCTCCCACACGCCCCCAAGGAGGCCCCCAGGGCGGAGCCAGGCAGCAGACCCAGGACAGGCGTTCCTGGACGCCCCGCAGAGGCCCCCGTGCTCCCGCATGCCCCGAGGAGGCCCCCGTGCTCCCACATGCCCTGAAGAGGCCCCCAGGGGGCGGAGCCAGGCAGTGGACCCGGAACGGGTGCTCCTGGATGCCCCGAGGAGGCCTCAGGCCGGACCCTCCCCCCACCCCCCACTGAGCTAACACACCTGGCACAGCTGTGCCAGCCGAGGAGGCTCCCAGTGCAGAGCTGCCCTGCCAGCCTCCATCTTGGCTGGGTTAATTTGCATACAGCTGCTCTGATTGGCTGGTGGGCGTGGCCGTGAGCAGAGGCTCAGCCAGCCTAGGCAGGCAGTTGCAACAGAAGCCTCTGGTTTGCTCTAGCTCCGTGGCTGCCGGCCTCCATCTTGGCTGGGTTAATTTGCATATTACTCTTTTATTATATTAAATTAGATTTCTATGTATGTTCTAAGAGTTACAGACACTTATTTGCCTATCAGGTTTCTTTTTTCTTCTTCCCTCAAATTTTTAAGGCCTTTGTGTGCAGAACACTGGGCTACTTTAAGAGATGTCTTACTTGGCCATGATTACATACTTCCTCTGTTTTCTTGAGAATTCCTGGTTATCACAATTCTGCAGGGATCTCTTAGATGTTTTTTAGCGATAACCAGAATTATGCCGCTATTAACTCAATTTACTGTAGTTAATGTTTCATATTATGTACATAAATTTGTTCTTATAAGAGACTAGAGACTTGGTGCATGAATTTGTGTTTAGGACCGATCATGGCCAACCTGTGGCGGGGAGGGGATGCAGGAGGTTGAACAGCTGGTCCCACCCCTGATTGGGGTCGTGGGGGCCAATCGGGGGCCAGGTCAGCAGGGGGAGGGGCCGAGGGTGGTTGCAGGGAGCTGATTGGGCTGCCAATCAGGTGCACATTGTAACAGCTGGTCATTCCATTGTTCTGGTTGCTCTTCTTTTATGTCTAATATAATAAAAGAGTAATATGCAAATTAACCCTCATTCCCTTACATCTAAGCCACTTCCACCAGCCAAGCCATGCCTACCAGCAAATCAGAGCAATGATATGCAAATTAACCCAGCCAAGATGGCAACTGGCAGCCATGGAGCTAGAGCAAACAGGAGGCCAGTGATGGAGGAAACTGCCTGCCTAGGCCAGCTGTGGCCTGTGCTCAAGGCAACAAAGTTTCAATTATAGAAGCCATGGAGCTGAAGCAAACAGGAGGCTTTGTTGCTGCCTAGGCCAGCTGTGGCCTCCGTTCAAGGCAACAAAGTTTCAATTATAGAAGATAAATAAACCCCAGAAACCTGCTTCCAGCCAGCCTCGCTGGAACCTTGTGTTAATGAGAGCTGTGGCCAGCCTGCAAACAGCCCTCAGCCCCTCACCCAGGCTGGCCAGGCACCCCAGAAGGGACCCGAACCCTGAAGGGGCTGTGGGCAGCCTAAAAATGGTCCTCAACCCCTCACCCAGGCTGGCCACATCCCCATGGTGTGAGGGTCCCCACTGGGGCGCTTGGCTAGCCTGCAAACAGCCATCAGCCCCTCACCCAGGCTGACCAGACGCGCCAGCAGGTGGACATCCCCCGAGGGGTCCCAGACTGCGAGAGGGCACAGGCTGGGCTGAGGGACCTCCCTGACTGCACAAATTTTTGTGCACCAGGTCCCTAGTATATAGATACTCATATTGTACTAAAATTACTTATGAACTATATGTTTTTGTGTTTTACTTTTAAGACTTCAAATACAGAAATTCTTCTCCGGTGTTCAAGTCTTTTGGTGGGTGTTCTTGGTTGTTATTGTTATATGGATGTAATAACTGAAGAGGAAGCATATAAATCCGAATTATTCCAGAAAGCCAAGGTAGAAGAATTTATTTAAGTTCTGGATTAATTGAATGAAATATATCCCTGGGAAAATTAGTATACATGTTTAGAAAACATAAATATTTATGTAGGTTAACCATTTCCGTTGTATTTATGTAGCCTGAGAAGAAATGATACTATGTGTTCTTACTTGAGATGTGAAATTATTTTAAGCCAAAAATAAATACAGTAATTGAAATAATATTACATTAAAATTTAATCTTAACAAATATTCTTATTTTTATCTTACTTTAAAAAGTTTTTCCTGTGATCAGTTATCCTAAAGAATCCTTGACTAGGAGTATTAACCAAGTAGGCACTCACTATGAAACTTACTTTCATCTCTAAGTACTACTGTCAGTTGTGTGATTTGTACAAACAGGATAATATATGTCCTTTAAAAATTGTTAGTAATTTTTAATTATGCTATAAATCAAGTATAACTTCTTAAATACTTAATTTTACCTTTAAGTAAAACTTTTAAAAGCAGTTACTAAACTCTAATTTTAACTGGAATTTGAATTTTTCCTTTTATTTTTAATAGTCTCTAATGCAGTGTGCTGGAGAAAGTGTTACTCTGTTTAAAAATAAGACAAATGAGGAATCTAAAATTGTTTCATTGAGAAATATGATGCATCTATGTACAAGTTGCTTATGTAACTGTAACAAGGTAAGATGTTCTTCCTGTTTGACAATATAGCCTTCCTAGGGGATTGATAACTGGTTGGTGGTGTTATTATTTTTTATTTTTTGGTCCATTTGTAAGTTTATTCACTGATTTAAAATTAAATTGAATGGAAAAGAAAAGGTAATATCCAGAGGAATAAAGCAACAGATAATCCGAATTTCTCATGAAACTAATTTCATCATTTCAGGAAGGTTTCAGAGATTATTTTACCACGGTTATATCCTACATATATGACTCTTGCCGCCAGCATATTTTCATCCTATATAATAATCCTATATAAGAAAAGGGTAATATGCAGATTAACCCTAATGGCAGAATGACCAGGAAGGACTGGTGGCTATGACGCGCACTGATCACCTGGGGGAAGATGCTCAATGCAGGAGCTACCTCCCTGGTGGTCAGTGAGCTCCCATAGGGGGAGATCCGCTCAACCAGAAGCTGGGATGATGGTTGTGAGCACAGTGGTGGTGGCGGGAGCCTTTCTTGCCTCCTTGGCAGCATTAAGGATGTCCGACTGTGGCTTAGGCTGTCAGTCAGACATCCCCCAAGGGCTCCTGGGCTTCCAGAGGGATATCTGACTGCCAGCTTAGGCCCAATTCCCCGGGGGAGTGGGCCTAAGCCATCAGTTGGACATCCCCCAAGGGCTCCTGGGCTGCCAGAGGGATGTCTGACAGCCAGTTTAGGCCTGATCCCTGGGGAGCAGGCCTAACCTGCAGGTGAACATCCCCTGAGGGGTCCCAGACTGCGAGAGGGTACATGCTTGGCTGAGGAATCCCCCCACCCCCGAGTGCACGAATTTTTGTGCGCTGGGCCTCTAGTTCATTTAATAAAAATGTGTTGACTGCTAGCTGTTTGATATTCATACCACTGTACCAGGGATAGTGAGCACCACAAAGATAAATAAGTCCAGCACATATGTTACTCTCTTTTTGCTCATATGGTCCTGTATAACATTAGGTAGGAAGAGTGCTACTGTGTATAGTCTTTGTTTTGTTTTGCAGCTGGTCTGAGGGGTAGCTGAGCCAGTTCAGATTGTTAATAATAATTGGAAACATTTTGAAAGCTGATGTTAAGTACATGACCATTTATCAATATTGTCAGCATGCATTTTTGGTTTTGTAATGTGATATTTTATGTTTTGCTGTAAGTGGGGAAGGAGATAAAAGGAAGAATAAAATGTAAGCTATAATTATTGCTTGCTTATGTTTAAAGTCATTAGCTGGTATTTTACTTTAATGCTGTTTATGCAGTGAAAGATATGTAGTTATTATTGTTTAAGGAAAGATAATATTATTTTTTGAAGTAATTTATAACTTCTGCCCAATAGCAAACTCTTTATCTGTGCTTTTTATGTTAGAGAATTTTCAGTGTAAAGAAAAATTTACATTTCAGTCAAGATAGAGAAAATATTATTTGCCAAGAGTAATTGTTTTTATTTCTTTGCTTGGTTTTCTTGATCAACTTCATTACAGCACAGTCCAAATAAGATTGCATCTAGCTTTTTTCTACGATTGTTAACATCAAAGCTAATGAATGATATTGCTGATATTTGTAGAAGTTTAGTAAGTATGCTTGTTTTACTACCATATTTCATTGATTCTAAGATCTTTTCCCCTTATTGAAATATCTCTTAAATGATGCATTTCACAATATATGGCATCTTAAGCTTTTAAATATGGAAACTAAAGTTATTTGTTTTTGGGGTGTGTATATTTCATTGCTTCTTAATATCAGTACCTAGAACAGTGCTTGGCTTTTAGTTTGTCAATAAATAATAATGGACTGAACAATTAGGAGCTAAGCATCCAGGCTCATAAAAAAAAAAAAAAAAGCAAAAACCTTGCCAGAGCAGAGCAGCACACAGTCTCATCATGGTATTTGTTTTTCTTCTTCCATACAAATGGACTCTGCGATGCATACTTTTTAAACTAGAATAATACCTGGCACACAGAATGGATATGCAAATATCTAACGAGTAAAAAAATAAAAAAATACTCTATAACTGAATTAATTTCATTTAATAATAAATCTTGGTCATTTTTTCATGTCACTGCTTGGTGTTACGCCTTCTATTTTTTAAGCAGTAGCCTGATATTTTATTATATGGGTATGGTATATATGTAGTTTTAACCCATCAGATCTTTTTTTAAAAGTAATTTAAAATTTTTCAATTATATTTTGTGCTACAATATTATATTAGTTTCAGGTCTACAACCCAGTGATTAGACAGTTATATAACTTAAAAATGATCACCCTGATAAATCTAGTACCATCTGACACACCATACATAGTTATTACAATATTATTAACTATATTTTCTATGCTATACTTTACATTTCTATGATTGTTTTGTCACTACCAATTTGTATTTAATCCTTTCACCCATCTCCCCAATTCCCCCATCTCCCCAATTCCCTCCCATCTGGCAACTGTGAAAACGTTCTCTGTATCTATGAGTCTGTTTCTGTTCAGGCTCATTTATTTTGTTCTTTAGATTTTACATATAAGTGAAATCATACGGCATTTGTCTTTCTCTGTCTGGCTTATTTCACTCAGCACAATATCTGCAGGTCCATCCATGCTGCTGCAGATGGCAAGATTTCATTCTTTTTTTCAGTTTGACTCATACTCCATTGTATGTATGCACCACTTTTACTTTATCTGTTCATCTTTTGATGGACACTTAGTTGACTTCCACATGTTGGTTATTGTAGATAATTCTGTAAGGAACATATGGATGCATATATTTTTTTCATTTTAGTTTCTTTGGATAAGTACCCATAAGTGGAATTGCTGGGTACTTCTTTTGTCTCTGGTTATAGCCTTTGTTTTAAATTCTGTTTTGTCTGTTATAAGGATTGTTATCCCAGCTCTTTTGTTTGTTTTTATTTTTACAACATATATTTCCCATCCCTGTACTTTTAGTCTATATGTGTCTTTTGATGTGAAGTGATTCCCGTTTGTCTTTCGATTGGAGCATTTAGTCCATTTGCATTTTAAAAATTAATTGTTCATAGATATAGAATCTTGGTTCTTGAACTTAATTCATTCCTGAAAGTTATTTAAGGAGCAATTTATTCGCAAATCAAATCATTTTTCCCCATTAGAAATAATGTAAATTGAATTAATCTGTTTCAGACCCTCCCCAAATGATTTTCTTTTTTTAGCCTTTCTTATATACAGTACATGTCTAATGTGCTGTTTCATCTATAAACAAACACTTCTTAAATTTATCAAAACACTCCTATTAGCCTTAAACAAATCACTTTTAGCATTCGGTCTAGGGATGTCTTTCAGGTCTGCATACAGCATCTTTACTTTTTGTGTATTATGCCTCCAAGAAATGCTGTCACTGGCTAACTGCTTTATATCTATCCAAATCAACAGGTTTTCTGCCTCTTTAATTGTCTGTGATCATTGTTTCTTTCACACTTAGCAACATTAGTACTCTAGATGGCCTCTTTCTGTTTTAAAATTGTGCTAATCCTTGTTTTCTCCAGCAACAAAAGCATTCTCTTCATTTTTGCTGCCTGAAAGATTCCTTTTGTCATGCTGAGGTATCAGCATGAAAGGGTTGTCAGGGAGTAAACCAAAACTTAACAATTGGGACATTTTTGCTGTGAATAACTTAGTCGAAAACCGAATTGTTTGAGATGGGAGATGTTCAAGAAAGGAGGTTTGAGTGTATTTATTGCCATTTTATTATTCATATTTTTTATCTCTTTTTATTCTGTTTTGATGGTGATGAACTAGCTTTTTTTAGTCCTGGAATCTCTTTACCCTTC
>PVJC01048996.1:0-12334 GCA_004026665.1 Murina feae | reverse complement strand
TGAGTTCACAGTCCTGCTCTGCCTTCTCTTCCCAGGGATCACCTCCACTCATCCTGCCCCCAGTCCACACTACCAATTCCAGCACTTGACTAATTTACTACAGTGTTAGATACAGACGCTGTGTCATTAATGTACTTTACAGGAATCTTGTGTTCGTTGAGTAACTTGATAGAAGTTTAAAACAACAACAACAACAATAACAACAACACACACACACACACACACACACACGCACACACCCCTCGCTTTCATCCATACATTCCTGGTTATCACTTCACTCCACCAGCCATTTCTCTGGATCAATTACCTGTTGATCTTTCTTTTCACTAAAAATCCACTTTGGCTTTTGCAATTTAATCTTCTCTGTATTAGTCCTCTATGACCATCTAGAATATCTAGAAAATTTTCTCAGCACAGAAAAGATAGTACTAATCTTTGTAATACTTTATGTAATAAAAATATTAAAAAAAAGAATTCAACTTTACAATAAAAAAAAAAGAAAAAAGAAAAGAAAAGATTACAGAGAAACCAAGATGGCAGCATAGGTGAACACCAGAATTGCTGCTGGGCACAACCATTTCAAAACCACAATGAAAAGAAAAAATGGACACCACCCAAACCCATAGGAAGGCTGGCTGAGTGGAAATTCTGCAACTAGAAAGAGACTGAGACGCAGAGGAGGTGCGGAAATAAAGTGCAGAGGCACAGAGGCACGCATAAAGGGGCTCGCGGAAAGGGCTGGCAGCATTTCATACCGGAGGGAGGCACAAGCTCCCAACGGCACTGAACTCCAGTTCCAGGCGAGTTTCTGGAGACTCAGATTCATACGGGGAGGAGCTGGACTGTTTAGCACCCATCTGGCGCTGGGAGGAACTCCAGAGTGGCTTGAAACACAGTGCCTCTTAGGGCAGCCATAACTGGTTGCTCCGCCCTGTAGATTCCGCCCCACCCAAGCTGAATGCAGAGGCTTTTGCATACAAAAGGCTGGGAAGCCCCAGGCAGAAGCTAAAATAGCACCTCCTTGGAGTTTCAAGAGACTGTGTACCTAGTGGTCAGAGTGGAACCACCCAGTCTACAACTCCTCAGACTCATAAGGGACACACTCAGGGGGCAGACTTAGTGGGCACCAAAGCCCCACTGAAGCAAGTATTGCCCCATAAGGGTATCTCCAGCATAGAAGTTCTCCCACCATAGACAGCTGATTAAAACCACTCTGTCAATGCAGGGAAGCAGCCAAAATGCAGAGACAAAGAAACAGGTCACAAAAGACAGAAATGGAGGAAAGCAAATGACTGGATATAGAGTTCAAAACCACGGTTATAAGGCTTTTCAAGAATATTCTAGAGACCACCAATAAATTTAGTGAGACCCTTGAGGATATGAAAAAGGACCAGCTAGAAATTAAGCATACACTGACTGAAATAAAGAATAATATACAGAGATCCAACAGCAGACGAGAGGATCGCAAGAATCAAGTCAAAGATATGAAATATGAAGAAGCAAAAACCAACCAGCTGGAAAAGCAAAAAGAATCCAAAAATATGAAGGTAGTGTACGGAGCCTCTGGGACAACTTCAAGTGTACCAACATCAGAATTATAGGGGTGCCAGAAGTAGAGAGAGAGCAAGATATAGAAAACCTATTTGAAGAAATAATGGCAGAAAACTTCCCCTACCTGGTGAAAGAAATGGACTTACAAGTCCAGGAAGTGCAGAGAACTCCAAACAAAAGGAATCAAAGGAGGACCACACCAAGACACATCATTATTAAAATTCCAAGAGCAAAAGACAAGGAGAGAATCTTAAAAGCAGCAAGAGAAAAGCAGTCAGTTACCTACAAGTGGGCACCCATACGACTGTCAGCTGATTTCTCAACAGAAACATTGCAGGCCAGAAAGGAGTAGCAAGAAATATTCAAAATGATAAATAGCAAGAACCTACAGCCAATATTACTTTACCCAGCAAAGCTATTGTTCAGAATTGAGGGTCAGATAAAGAGCTTCACAGACAAAAAAAAGCTAAAAGAGTTCATCACCACCCAACCAGTATTATATGAAATGCTGAAAGGTATCCTTTGAGGAGAGGAAGAAGAAAAAGTAAAGATAAAAATTATGAACAACAAATACATATCTATCAACAAGTGAACCTAAAAATCAAGTGAATAAAAAAAATCTGATGAACAGAATAAACTGGTGAATAGAATAGAATCAGGGGCATAGAAAGGGAGTGGACTGACAATTCACAGGGGGAAAGGGGTGTTGGGGTGCGGGAAGAAACTGGACAAAAATCATACACCTATGGATGAGGACAGTGTGGGGGCGGATAAGGGCAGAGGGTGGGGTGGGAACTGGGAGGAGGGGAGCTGTGGGGGGAAAAAAGAGAAACAACTGTAATAACATGAACAATAAAGATTAAAAAAAAGAAAAAAAGGAAAAAAAGTTAAAAAGAAAAGAAAAGATTACACCATCCTCTTCTTAAAACTCATGGCATAAAATATATAAATTGAAGGCAGCTATAAATTTATTCTAAAAAAATTCTTACTGTTTTATGTACATGTACACACACACAGTGTCAATTCTCAATATTTATGTTTTATAAAGTTGCCACAAACACTGAAATTAGCGAATACTGAAAATATAGTGTTAGGTTCTTATGAGCCTCTGGTCACAACATTTTCATCAACTGATTAAAACATAACCTTGGATTATGTGTTTCTGTTTCAAGGCCCTTTAGCATATCATTGATTCATTGCCATTGAATTTAGGGCCTACATCACTATAATTCATGTTTCAGTAAAGCTTATCTAATAATACATGTATTTTCTCTGTAAGGCACATAACAACCTGCTGTGCCTAGGAACACTAGACAGGACTTAGTCATTATGCTTCAGGGTCATTTTAAGCAGCAAGATAACCAACAAAAAGCACAAAAATGTGAAAAATTAAATAAGCTGAGAAAAGGACCTTTATTTATGGCTTGAGAGCCAAAATAGTAAATCAGAACTTCACTTTGGTCAACTCAGCAGAGAATGTGTACATCAGGAGACTCAAAATTTCCTCCACTCTGCGTGTCTGCAAGTAACTATAGAAGCCTGTAGGTATTGATTTTAGGGTTACACATGAATTTTAATGAGCAGGTGACACTGGAAATATGGAATCCAGGAATAATGAGGATCAACTATATATATATTTATTATTTGTTGCGTGCTTGCTAATGACTAATTATTTTAAGTTTTTAAGATGTATTAACTTATTTCCCATAAAAGCTCTATAAGGCAGGTGTTAATATTTTCTCTATTTTACATATTACAGAGAGAAGTGAACTTTCCCAATCCACAGCTGGTAAGTCTCAGAGCAGGGACTGGACCTGGGCACAGTGGTTCCAGAACCCAGACATTTACCCACAATGCTATGCTTCTTCTTTTAAGGAAACATTAGCAATCAATAATCCTTTTTTTTTTTCTTAAAAGAGCCTTGTTAACCTAAAAGTGAAAAGCTATTAAAAATGAGAGGCAATAAGAATTTATTTGAGATAAAAAAGAATAGCTATCTGGAAAGCAATGATCAAGGCAAAAGCCTAAATGACGTTCCGATTAGGTGACAAAGGCAAAGGGTATTTATGAGAAAAGAAAGGGAGCAATTTACATGAATAGAAGGAAGATGTTTCTATTGATGCAGGTAAATTAAGAATGATGCTAATTCTGAACAATACTTTTGAATTTTCAGTTTATTATCCAGTAGTCTGGTAGTAATATGTTTTTCTATTGTCTTTGCAATGAATGCTGTGGACATAGACATGCGTTAGACCTAGTCCAAAGGTTATTTCACCCTGTTTTAATAGTCCATAGTTTTGAGGCTTAAGACATACAAGGCCTGGGATGGCAGCTCCTGCTCCATTTTGAAGTGGATCCATTTATTCTATTATACAGGATATTTTCATCATCACTCATTCATTCATTCAAAAAATATTTTTTGTGTGCCAGGCCCTGTGAAGATCTAGCAGCAAAGAAAGACATGGTCTGCCCTCATATAATTTATAATTTATAATTTAGTTTGCAATTAATAATAATTAATTTAGGATTATGCTTAGCTTCATAAAACTTAAAAAATACAATGAACAGTGATTTAAGCAGAATGGAAATGTATTTTTCCCTCACATGAACAGAGCCTGGAGTTAGGTGGCCCAGGGCTGGTATGAGAACCCCAGGTCATCAGTGACCCAGGCTGCTTCAATGTGGCTGCTCTGCCGTCGTAGCATGCTGCTGTGTCTAAGACAGCTGGTCCAAGGGCCAGGAATCCTGCCTGCATTCCAGCGAACAGAAAGGAAAGGACACTCCTGCCTCATGTAAGGAGACTTTCTATAGTTCCACACTTACCTTACAACTTATTTACCAGAACTAAGTTACATGTTTATACCTGACTGCAAAGGAGGCTGGGAAATGCAGCCTGTTAGTTTAGTGACTACATGCTCTGCTAAAATCCAGATTCTAGTTCTATTTCCAAGGTAAAAGAGGAGAATTGCACTTGAGAAGCAAGTAGCAAGCTTCCATGTATATATATATAAATAATATTTCCTCCCCCCCCTCAGTTTTATTGAGAAATAATTGACATATATCACTGTTTAATTTTAAGGCATACAGAATGTTGATTTTATTTACATACTAGAGGCCCAATGCACAAAATTTGTGCAAGGGGCTCATCCGTCACCATAGTGGCTGCCTTATCCCCTTGCAGGTTCATCCTGAAGGTTGTTCTGCTGTTCAGTCTAATTAGCATATTAGCTCTTTATTATATAGGATATTGTGGAATGATTTCCAGAATAGGTCCAGCTAACAGTCATACTCATATAATTAAAAAAAAGAAAAGAAAAATAGAAACATTTTCTCCTCGTGATGAAAACTGTTAGAATTTATTCTCTTAACTTTCCTATATATCCTATAGCAGTGTTAGTGATAGTCACCATTCTATACATTACATGGTTTTTATCTTACAACTGGAAATTTGTACTTTTTGACCACCTTCCTCCAATTCCACTCCCCCCCCCCATCATCTGACTCTGATAACTACAAGTTTGATCTCTTTTTCCATGAATTTTGTTTTTGTTAAAATATTTTTCTAATCTCAAACAGCTTTATAAAAGTAAAAACATATTATTAAGTAGAGTTGAATTATAGCTGCTTTTCCTCGACATTAAATTTATTATCCAATGGTCTTTGGTCTTCTATTATAATATTTTTTTTGTTTGTTTTTTAGGTCGCAGGGTTTTTATTTAGTTTCTTCAGCAACTCCAATGTCCCTTCTTTGATGTGTTTTGGAAACTAGAAAGCCAGATATATTCATATACATTTTAGCTAAAATTTTTAATGTAATGTTCTCTTTTGGCATTTTATAAAAATAAAATCTTTTAAAATTCTCTCAAGAGGTGAAAATAATCTGTAGTTAAAGATTTAATATTACAATTAAGATATTTTGAAGAGACAATATAAAAAAGCTGGGAAAATTGAAGCAACTGTTTTGAAAGGAATTGATTTTTGCACTGACTACACCGAGAAGAAATAAGAATTAATTATTTAATTATATGAAAACTGGAGGCCCAGTGCACAAAAATTTGTGCATTCAGGGGGGTCCTGCAGCCTGGCCTGTGCCCTCTCGCAGTCTGGGACCCCTCAGGGGATGTCCACCTGCTGGTGTGCCTGGCCAGGGGGTGAGGGGCTAACGGCTGTTTGCAGACTGGCCAAGCCCCCCAGTGGGGACTCTTATCCCATGGGGGTGTGACTAGCCTGGGTGAGGGGCTGAGAGCTGTTTTCAGCTGCTCACAGCTCCCATTGACCCAACGTCCCAGCAAGGCTGGCTGGAATTGGGTTTCTGAGGTTTATTTATCTTCTATAATTGAAACTTTGTTGCCTTGAGCAGAGGCCTAGTCAGTCAACGAAGCCTCCTGTTTGCTTCAGGTCCAAGGCTTCTATAATTAAAACATTGTTGCCTTGAGCAGAGACCTGGCTGGCCTAGGCAGGCAGTTTCAACTCCATTGCTGGTACGATGGAAGCCTCCTGTTTGCTCTAGCTCTGTGGCTGCCGGCCACCATCTTGGCTGGGTTAATTTGCATACAGCTGCTCTGATAGGCTGGTGGGTGTGGCTTGGCTGGTGGGCATGGCTTAGGTATCTCAGATGATGGTTAATTTGAATATTACTCTTTTGTTAGATTAGATATCAGATAAAGCGTTCTTTTTCTTTGCTCTAACCTGTATAATCCAGAGGTTGCCTCAATTGACCATATGATCATTTGTACATGTATCAGTCAATGTCCTGGCAGGAAGTAGATAACACATTCAAAGGTGTGAATTAAAGGAAGTTTAATGGAGAGACTACTTACAGAAACATAGGCATGTATTATGGATGGAATGTTTGTGCCTCATGCTCCCTCCTTACCCTCACCCCTCAGTCCATATATTGAAGCTCTAATCTCCAGTGTGAGTGTATTTAGAGATAGGGGCTATAAGGAGGTAATTAAGGTTAAATGAGATCATAAGGATGGAGCCTTGATCCTATAGGGCTAGTGCCCTTATTAGAGACATCAGAGAGTTCTTTCATTCCCCTGGCCCCCACCTAAGCAAAAGAAGACATCATATGAGCATACAGCAAGATGGTGGCCCTCTGAAGCTCAAGGGGAGAGCCCTCACCAGAAACCAAACCCTACTGGATCTTGGTCTTGGACTTCCAGCATCCAGAATTGTGAGAATATAAATTTCTGTTGTTTAAGTCACTCAGTTTGTGGAATATTATTATGGCAGCCCTAGCAGACTAATATAGTATAGTCAAGAGAACCCACAAGAAATGGTGACTACCCTGGGACTAGCTGTTACAACCCTGAGGCCTGAGGGGCAAGTAGAGAAAGTTACTTTACTGGAAGCTGATGAGAGCTATAGCCATGGCACAAGGACCACCCAACAGGAACTGTGGCCTTACATAGAGAAATGCAGTCAAACTAGAGAAGAAGAGGGAGTTGGGTAGGAAGGGAAGTGGAATGTATCCCCCAATTTCTTCCTCCTTCAGCTCTCTCTGATTTCCTGCCAGTTCTTCTCATTCAGAATGGATCTGTAAGGTAAGCAAGGAATAACTAGCCAGTGTACAAAGGTCAAGTAGACCCACATTTTAGTCATTTTCATTAATTAGTCTTTGCTGACATGAATATAGAGTGTCCCTCCAATGTATACACATTTAACAGCTGATAGCTCAGTTTTGAAAATGAAATGTATTTTGATAAGCACTGCCTTTATAATTCAAAGTGTGTGTATACATTTTTGGGAGGACACCCTATATTATGCACTAATTTTTCCAACCTGTCTGCACTTTAGCCTTTCAAGTGAAAATGTCAGATCCATATTTCTAATTTCAGAATTTGGTATCTACTTTTGTTCTTTTGATTTGGACTATATTTGTCTCTAGATAGTTTTAGAAACTCTCATGCTGGTATATAAAATTGCTAGAAGTAGAACAAAACTCACCTGATCTTCTGAACTTGACTACTAAGATCAATCAGTAGGGTTGCCAGCTCTGAACCCTCCTTGTATCACCTCAGGATGTTAACTAGGAGTTGGTTCAATCAGTGATGGATGTCGGTGCATCTCAGGAAATTCTCCAAAAATTCTCTCTATCCTCAAATAGTTTTTTTTTTTTTTTACAGTGTAAAATTTTTATATTTATAATTAGGCAGCTGGACTCAGTTTAGATGATTCCAATTTTGTTGGCAACATCCAAAGCATCATAGTCAGGAGTTAGTCGAACATATGCCTTCTTCTCACCACCAGGCCTGATCAGGGTGTTGACCTTGGCCACATCAATGTCATCGAGCTTCCTCACAGCCTGTTTGATCTGGTGCTTGTTGGCCTTGACATCCACAATGAACACCAGTGTATTATTGTCTTCTATCTTCTTCACAGCTGACTCATTAGTCAGGGAGAATCTGATGATGGCATAGTGGTCGAGCTTGTTTCTCCTGGGTGCGCTCTTCTGAGGATATTTAGGCTGCCTCCGGAGCCTCAGTGTCTTTGGCCGTCGGAAGGTGGGTGACGTGTGGATCTTCTTTTTTGTGGGGATGTAGACGTCTTTCAACACTGCTTTCTTTGCTTTCAAAGCCTTTGCTTTGACTTTGGCTTTGGGAGGAGTAGGGGCTTTCTTCTTAGTTTTCAGCACCATCTTCGTAAAAAGGGCCCTCAAATAGTTCTTCCATTGATTTTTTCTGCCACTACCTCCTACTTGATATTATAGTCCCATCCTTAGATACCACTCTTCTGGACCAGAAAATAATTGTAGAAGGAAACTCATGATGTGAACTAGAAGGACAGAGAGACTTATTTACCTTTTCCAGTTAGCCAAGGGTTTGCTTTCTTTTTCTATTACTTGGCTTTCTTTTGACATTTACAATGAAACTGATGCTGAGAAATCTCAGACAAGTAAATGTTAATGTTTGGGATATAGAAAATAAGCATAATGACAGGCCATAGTGAGCTGGCAGTGTGAGTAGCCTGGAAAGTTGGAGAAAAGAGGTCTGAGGAGGGATTTTTTTCACATGAATTATCCTATTTTCCTTATTTGATCCTCACCATCATTCAGTGGGTTAGCTAGGGAATAGAAGAACTCTTTAACAAAAGGTTAAAGATTACAAAACAAACAAAATGAACAAGACTAAGGCCCAGATAGGGTTAAGTAGCTTACCAAGACAAAACGGCTCAATAGGGCCAGGCCACACACAGGAAACTGTAAACATTCCCTATAATTATTGTGTGGCTGAGGGTAGACCACTTTTCTACATGTGGTTCATTTCCTTTTTCCTCCTCATCGAATAAAGGAGTCTGAGAAATACATGGTAAAAGATTCTAAAAGTTCCTTAAAAAAATAACTTTGTGCAAAATATTAGTAACCCAGCTTCCCAGTCCTTTGGTTTAAGTGAAGACTCAACTAAGACTTGTTTCTTTCTCTTACCATAGACAAAGACAAAGAAAATGGCAGGAGGAGAACTGGGAGCAGTGATGCTGAAGAGGAGACTTGGAAATGTGGAGAATACTCAGATATACTTTCACATTCAAGAACTTACACTCTTCTGATGGGATGATCAACCATTCCAGTTTGCCTGGGACTCTGAGCTTCCCAGGATGTGAAAATTTTAGACTGCAACCAGCTTTGTCTTGAGCAAACCAGGATGAGTTGTCACCCTACTCCTGTTCTCTCTCCTTTTTAACACATAATTTTTCAGTTTTCCCTTCATCTTTAGAAATATCCATTTTTCTTCAAGAACTACAGCCAATAGTTGGCTTGCATTTAGGAACTATTGCATGAAAAATATATCTCTTTAAATAATAGACTCCATGCTCAAAAAAGGTGAGATGCTCATGGTATGAGAAAGTGTCAGGAACAGAATACATCCTAGGAAATAGCAGAACCCGTTCCAGCTTATGAATTCATTGAGAGAAATGGCCATGGAACTGCAGGCATTGTTTAGTTATCGTTTCTTTTTTAAAAGTATTTTTTAATTGATTTCAGAGAGGAAGGGAGAGGGAGAGAGAGATAGAAACGTCAGTAATGAGAGAGAATCATTGATTGGCTGCCTCCTGCACGCTCCCAACTGGGGATCGAGCCCACAACCTGGGCATGTGCCCTTGACTGGACTTGAACCTGGGACCTTCAGTCCGCAGGCCGACACTCTACCCACTGAGCCAAACGAGCTAGGGCAAATAGTTATCTTTCAACTACTTCCATCCATGCTCCGCAGGCACGTATAAATTAGTATGAGAAAACAGTCCTTCCACAAGAGAAGGGAGAGAAGTGGGTTAAGGTAGGGTGGAGAACAGAAGCCGACCTTCACATTCCCTCCCACACTGTCCAACACACAAAGCCATCCAGGTCTCAAGGGTTTCAAGCTGGGGTAGAGAAAAATCTCTATGTTAAATAAAATGGGAAGCTTTGATGATTTCTTACTACTGGATTTTTAAATTACTCAAATGTAACCTTTGGGGACAGAGAATAATTGAATCACCAAGAAAATTCTGGAAAAGTTATAGGACTAGTTCATTATTTCATTCAAGGACTATTTAGAAACAATTCTTAGGCCCTGGCCAGTGTGTCTCAGTTGGTTGAGTGTCATCCCAAGTGAAACGTTGCTAGTTTGAGTCCCAGTCAGGGCACATGTCCAAGTTTCAGGTTTGATCCCCAGCCCGAGTGTGTGCAGGAGGCAACTAATTGATACTTCTCACATTGGTGCCTCCTTCTCTCTAAAATAATTAATAAAAACATATGTTAAAAAAAGGAAACGATTCTTTTGTTGGATTAAAGGGACAGTGTGTGTGTGTGAGAGAGAGATGTGTGTGTGTGTGTGTGTGTGTGTGTGTGTGTGTGAGAGAGAGAGAGAGAGAGAGAGAGAGAGAGAGAGAGAGACCCTATTTAACCATAATAGCTAGTATTTACATGGTTCTATTTCATGTGATAAGTCATTTAAGGCTTCGTTATCTATGAAACAGGTACCATTATTACCCTCATTTTACAGGTTAGAAAATTGAGACCCAGAAAAGTTGAATAATTTGCTAAGGTTACACACCCAATAAGAGAGAAACCGGAGTTTAAACCCAGGGTATAGCTTATGTGTTCATGCTCATAAACACACTGTGCTTTTCTTTTCTTTGAGAAAATGGTTACAAAAGTTGCTGTGAGACTTATAGGAAAAGGGTTTCTGAATGAGCTAGTAGAGCAATGGTCTGAAAGGAGCAGATATGTAATAGAAAGATGCCAGAATGTTTGAACTCCAACTGGAACTGGCTGCAGGGTTATTTTGGAACTGCCCCAGAGGACTCTCAGGAGATCAGGGGTGGTGGGCTGCCACTTCTGACCAACAGAAAAGATACTTTAGACATGGATCCATTGAAGGTTTCTCTTTTTGAAAATTACCTAATTCGTTTTTCCCTTTTAAATTATTTTGGTTCTGCTCTGGCCCCGACTATCTGGGCTCTTTTCTCATTTGGATCATCAAAGGGTTAAAGCTAAAAGCCATTATTTAAGTACGATTCTCCTTCAACTCCAAGACTGAACCTAAAAGCTTTTCTGATTAAGTATGAAGTACTATTTTTCATGCATAATGCTCACTTTTGTATGCAAGGACTCCAGACATCACAGATCCAGATTATATCCAAAACTATTTGATCTGATTAATTATTCTAATAAAGACTACAATGTAATGGAAGTTATTTCATTGCATTAAAGTAAAATTTAATGTCAAAATAATGAGGTTGCATTAAAGCTTACAGAAGGAAAATTCAATTACTTGAGTGCTTTTCCCCTCATCATTCTGGCCATATCACTTAAAATGCCCCAACTCATCCTGCCAACAAGCTCTGAGAAGAAGGTGGTTGGAAATAGTGAGGAATTGGAGAAAGAAAGGTAAGATTTGGGAAGTTTTATTAAAGAGACCTAGGAGGGGCTGGGTTCTACTATTCTCTCACTGTAACCTCTCACCTTTCAACTTGGAGTTGTGTTCTTAAAAGCATAAAACTTGGATAAGTTTAATATGAAATTCAAGTTTTTCTAAATTAATTGTTATTTTTATCAATTTCACAAATGTACATAGTTTAAATGCAAATGATAAAAACTGAGTCCAAAAATCCAGTTGGGTATAATATGGGGTTGCAGTGAAATTAACAAATAATTATGGTGAATCGTAACACAGCATAGGAACCAATCACCAGTTCATTCAGTTACATGGAATTCATGTGATGTGGGGTGTGTCAGCAAGGGGTTTCCCCATTGTGCCACAATTCATAAAAGATAGCAATTTCCCCCCCTCAATCTCTCATACCCCTAGTTCCAGTTCCCAGACATAGTCTCTTCCAACATTTTGAGCTGTTGCTGCTGGTATTGACATTTATATTTTCAGATAATATTTTGGGATAAATCAACAGCATTATGTTATTGTGATATCTGAATAATTCACTGAACAGTGAATAGTATGATTTTGGTTCCCTTCTTGCATGTTTTTTTAATGAACTTTTAGTTTTTCATTTTTTAATATGTTTATCCTCAATTCTTTCCACATGAACCATCAGTTCTATTAAATATAAATTTCACTTTTCAAATGTTCAAATATATCAGAATGTCATCTTTTTATAATATAAAGTTTAAGCTTACTCTTGGAGAGGCAATTAATCAACACCAGGTTTGCCTGTACTCAGTTTAGGAGTTTTATTCCATTGAATGACTGGGAAAGTCCATGCATAATGTATATTTTTACTACCTTAGACTAATTACTTCATATTTTTAATTTTTTGAAAATAGAATAAAAATTAAAATCTA
>PVJC01048995.1:0-12297 GCA_004026665.1 Murina feae | reverse complement strand
TGTTACAATGTTTCAAAAAGCTGTGTTTCGCTAGAGGCAGTTTAATCGGAGCTGAGCTGAGGGGCGAAGCTTCACTTTCGCTGCTGCCGCAATGGAAAGGGCTGTTTACTCAGGTCCGTGAGTGGCAGCCGCCATGTTGGCTGGGCTAATTTGCATACAGCCGCTCTGATTGGCTGGTGGGCGTGGCTTACCCTGTCTCAGAGAAACGGTTAATTTTAATATTTCACTTTTATTAGTTTAGATTCTCAAAATATGTTGAATATGTCTACATTCCATTCTGGCAACTAATCTGAGTCAAATGTCTCACCAATTCATGAAATTAAGCCATTTATACTAAGTCAAACCATTTCAGAAAAATTCTTCTGTCACCTCACCTGAAAGGTAAAATCTTCCCCAATTATACACTTTCTTCATTTCATTTTTCTTACCTATCCTTTCCTACTCAAGGGACCTGATAAATAGCTTAAGTTTAGAAAGACTCAATGACTAACACAAAATTCTGGCCTGTATGCAAAGACTATTCTGTTTTCCTTTATTCTAACATCTCTCCATCTCTTCTTCCTAAATAAGAGTCATCTTGCCCTGACTGGTTTGGCTCAGTGGATGGAGCGTCAGCCTGCGGACTGGAGGGTCCCAGGTTTGATTCCGGTCAGGGGCATGTACCTTGGTTGTGGGCACATCTGGTAAGGGGTGTGCAAGAGGCAGCTGATCGATGTTTATCTCTCATCGATGTTTCTTACTCTCTATTTCTCTCCCTTTCTCTCTGTAAAAATCAATAAAATATATTTTTAAAAAAAGAGTCATCTCTATTCTTCCTCCTCAAATCTGGGTCACAGATTGTCTTGCCTGGATTTAGTGCTTTTTTCTGCTTATTGTACTTTATTATTACCTTGTTTTGATGAGTAGGACCGTGAAAAAGGTTTATCGTTCAGGAAATAGGCAATGCTACTTACAATCAAATCTTCCTCATACCTGCTTAGTCCAACTCCTGTTGTGACTTTTTTGTGTTAAGTGAGTCTGACGAATCCTTCTAGTTCTTTCTAGAGTGTTTACTCTTTCTAGGCTTATTAACAGTTATCTATATTCATCCCTTCTATCTCACCAGTCATATCAAGAATACATATCTTTATTTTTAATAAAACTATACTTAACAATGACAACTGAACAATAAGGAACCTAGACAAAAAACAATAAACTAAATCCCACATGTCACACTTCACATGTCACACTTCACATGTACACACTTCACATGTCACACTTCACATGTACATCAATTGAATACGGTGAAGGTAAGAAAAGTGAATAAAGTCACACAATTACAACTGGGAGCCTCACAATTCAAAAAACTTCTCTGTCGAGAACCCAAATCCTGGGTTTTTATCTCTATCACTTTACTAACACATATCCCGTAACATTCATTGTACGTGGACTTGGTCTTCTTATTAGTTCTTCTGGGCTTCAGTTTCCTCATTTTCAAAATGAACATCTTAACATTTATTTTACATGTTTTTATAATCTCAAAAACTAAAGTTGTAGATGTTTTATAATGGCATAATAGATAAAATCAATATCTAAATATTATCTACTTTGAACTATCTTCTTTACTTATGTTAACATTTCACTGTATAGTTTAATTATTGTTTTTTCCAGTCTCCCCCCCCTGTATTCTATAAACTGAAATGATAAATTCCTAAGGATAAACATTTAAGATATATGAAAAATATATTTAACTAAAATTATAGTCCCTAGGGATTTGATAATTTTTTCCTCCTAAAGGATTTTTCATCAGTCTGTCATGTTAAAAGATAAATGAATGGCCGATTAGTTGATGTGCTTTTATCCTAAAAAATCTTCTTTTAAAAAATTATAGCCTGAAAAAGAATCAATGCCTTGAATCATTGTTAGTTATGTATAATATCAAGCAAATAGGTAGACAGAGTAATTGAAGAAAGTATGCATGGCTTTCTGTGTCTTTTGGTAAGCCATGTTGAATGTGTAAAGGTTGAAACAGGCTGAATCTAAGATGATCAGCAGTGGGCCATTAAAAATAAAAGAAAATTTACTTTCTCTATATTGTGTCCAGTATTCTTTTTAATGCATGCCTGGCAGAATAATTCATTATATGCTAATATCCTATTGAAGTCAAAGAGCACACAAAAGTAGAGGAACTAAATACGAGTCAACTATTTTAAAATGGCATTTGTATTTATTACTTTTAAAAAGTTAAGATTACTCTCAAATTCAGTTTTAAGAATCACTTGAAGGGAGTTGTTGGAGAGCCAGTTTTGGTTCGATTCCATGAGGGTTCCCACTGCTGCATGAATTTGTGCACTGGGCCTCTAGTAGATATATATGGATAAGAGTTTGAATTTATATAACAACAATGTAAATGTAAATAAAATAATAACATACCTTCAAATTATATAAATTAAATTGAGGAAAAAAGTAGGTAAACTGAGTAAATCAATCATCATAGTGGAACAATAAAGTGTACCTCAGAACGTGATAGATTACTGTATTTTCCGGCATATAAGACAACTGGGTGTATAAGACAACCCCCAACTTCTGAGAAGATTTTCCTGGGTTATAAAGTCCGGACGGAGACCGTATGTGGCACAAAAAAGGAGCTGACCAGAGACACTTGCAGTCTCTGTCTGGCTCCATTGATGACCCCCGACTTTTGAGAAGATTTTCGTGGGTTAAAAAGTTGTCTTATATGCCAGAAAATATGGTAATTATTAAAAAAAAGAAATTTCTTGTTAAATACATAATCAAAAAGTTTGATCTACCAGAATTGCACACACACACACACACACACAACAAAACAAAACACACAACAACTAAAACAGAACACATATTTTTTCAAATATACACAGGACATTTATAAAAAAAAATTCTGTTGCATAAATTTTTCCATCAAATCACACAGAATTTTGTTTCTAGAGACATTGTGCAGTATTTCTTAGCTTTTCACTTTGCATATCCACCTTGAGTCCTTCCTTCACAAAAACTTCCTAAGCAGGTCATCATTTCCATAAAGCTCTTTTCTCCTTATAGATTCCTTTTGTCCATTTGCTTTCAAACAGCTTCTATTCTGCCTTCATGTACATGACCACAATGACAATAATAATTACTAACATAAAAATCACTATCATTTAAAATTTTCCATTTTAAAACAATGAAAGTATGTCCAAAATTCTATTTAATCCTGGAGGCATAATATAAATAGATGTAACATTTGTCACCCAAGAATTCAGAGTAAAGTTGAGCCTCTGTGATGTTTACTGACTAATTTTATCAACACAAAATATATTTTAAAGCAGGCATTAAGCCCATACCTCATTTTTTAAAAATAGGGGGGGGAGGAGGTGCAGGAAATTAAGTCAGTTACCCAGCCTCACACAGGGAAAGGGGTAAGAGCCATAATTAACACTGTAATCGGGCATTTTCCTGCCAAATTGCGTCATAACGGGAAGAAAGAAATCCAATAATGGTCTGACTTTGCAAAGTCTATTTGAGTTGTCTTTCACATTTTCGTTGTTGAAATGCCAGGCCCTCCATATTTGATGGAATCTGTCTCTACTCATTGTTTTTGGAAAAAACTCGTCTCCCACACTTTGGTATAAAAAGCGATATGACGAGTTTACTCGTTTCCCGCAAAAAATGTGTTAAAATTCCCTTTTCTCATCCTATCTAATAAAAAAGTAATATGCAAATTAACCCTCACTCCATCACAAAGATGGCAGCAGCCAGGGAGCTGTAGTGAGGCAGGAGACTAGCCAGCAATGGAGGAAGCCAAGATTACCACCTGCCCTGCGGGCCCTGAGCTCCACTCAAGGCAACAAAGTTTCAATTACAGAAGGTAAATAAACCTGAGATACCTGCTTCTAACTGGTGGTGGCCATGGTCTCCGCTTAAGGAGGGGCTAGGAACCTGGGTTACCAGGGACAACCTAGGCTTTGAGCAGGACCAAGGCAACAAAAATTCAATGATAGAAGTTAAATAAATACCAGATACCTGCTTCCAGCCCGCAGCCATAACCAGACTGATAACGGCCCTCAGCCCCTCACCCAGGCTGGCCAGGCATCCCAGTGGCAATCCCCACCCTGAAGGTGATGTAGCCAGCCTGAAACAGCCCTCAATACCTCACCAAGGCTGGCCACACTTCCATGGGGTGAGGGTACCACCTGGAGGTTTAATCAGCCTGCAAAAAGCCATCAGCCCCTCACCCAGGCTGGCTAGGGACCCCAGTGGGAACCCACACCCTGAAGGGATTGTGACCAGCCTGCAAACAGCCATCAGCCCCTCACCCAGGCTGGCCAGGCACCCCAGTGTTAAACCACACACTGAAGGGGGTTTAACCAGCCTGCAAACAGCCATCAGCCCATCACCCAGGCTGGCCATGCATCCCAGTGGGACACCCTTCAGGGAAAACCAGCCGATGCCCACCTGTCCTTTATAATAAAAGGGTAATATGCAAATTGACCCTTACAGCAGAACCACTGGGAATGACTGGTCACTATGACACACACTGACCACCAGGGGGCAGACACTCAATGCCAGAGCTGCCCTCTGGTAGTCAGTGCACTCCCACAGGGAGAGCTCTGCTCAGCCATAAGCTAGGCTGATGGTTGCCAGCACAGTGGTGGTGGCAGGAGTCTCTCCCACCTCCTCAGTGCTAAGGATTTCCAACTGCAGCTTAAGCCTGCTCCCTGTTTCCAAGTGGACATCCCTCGAGGTCTCCTGGGCTGTCAGAGGGATGTTTGACTGAGAGTTTAGGCCCGTTCCCCCAGGGAGCGCAGGCCTAAGCCAGCAGATGGACATCCCCTGAGGGGTCTCAGACTGCAAGAGGGCATAGGCCAGGCTGAGGGACCTTCCCCCTCAAGTGCACAAATTTTTGTGCACTGGGCCACTAGTATTAGTATAAAAATAAATAAATAATCAAGCTTATGTTTTACCTCTTTACTATGCTTTTCCTTTTATAGGTTGTCCCAAAATAACATATACACACACTTTGAATAATTGTAAAGTCAGTGCTTTTTAAAATACATTTCATTTTAAAAATTGAGCTATCAGTTATTAAAATGTATATACATTTCTTGGGATACCCCGTACACATCTGGCAGTATTCTGTTTTGTTTAATTGACTTAAAGTTTGAAGTAAAATAATATAGCTAGAAAATAAAGAGGGGAAAGGACATTCAAGACAGTATAAAAAATCTTATAGAAAGATATGAATTTATAGCCCCAGAAAAACATTAAATATTCACAGTGATTGAAATAAAGGGTCCTATTGGACATGTCACAGAGGAGGCAAGTAACGGACATAATACAGATGTGCTTCTTAATGCTAAACTTAAAAATCTATTGGATGTTTTTAAGCAGAAGGGAAGCATATTTTAATTTACATTTAGGAAAAATATTCTATCCTGCCTATTAATAATATCACTGGAAACAATATTTAGTAGTTTTGTCTTTGAATTTAAAGCTAAACAAAATTTTATGATCTTATCAATTGGTACAGTACTGCTGGAATCAGTAAATTTCCCAGTGGAAAAATAAATGTTAATAAAATTTGATTTCTGCCTTCCAGCAAAACCTGGTTTGATATTTAAAAAACTTGTCATGTTCTAAAACTGAAATTATTTTTATCAATATGTGCTTGCTTTGGCATTTCATCATTGGTTGACATTCTTGACTTTAAGCAGACATGTCTTATTAGTATACCCTGTAGCACTATTTTATGCTTACTTCTAGTGCCCCTATAAATTTACAGAGCTTTGGTGCCTGCAGCATGGATTCCATCTTCAGAAGAGCAAGTTGAAGACAATGGATGACTTCTCTGGGATTTCCCAAAGTATGTTTTGTGTTAGGAGGGATATTAATAAGTTTTAAGTAAATGTACCAAAGAATATCTCAATGCCTTTAATATGTTTATATACCTCATATATCAAGGAAGGGTTGCCAAAGCACATTGACCAAGTGATACCTACTTTCCGCTTAAGCAACTTGGAGCCACACATGAAGATAATTGTGTTGTAACAATAATAAAATCACAATATGTTAGATATTTATTCTGTTACTGACATTCTGGTAGCAGAATTATATAATTGTATACTAGAGGCCCAGTGCACAAACTAGTGCACTAGTGGAGTCCCTTGGCCTGTCCTGCAGGATCGGGTCAAAACTGGCTCTCTGACATCCCCTGAAGGGTCGCAGATTGCAACCCTCGGCCAGGCCAGGCCGAGGCACCCTGCGGGTGCACAATCAAGGCCAGGGAGAGACTCGGGAGGTTGGGCAGCTGGAGAGGGACTGTGGGAGGGCTACAGGGCATATCCAGCCCATCTCACTCACTCCCTATCAGCTAAACCCTAGCAGTAAGCTAACCTACTAGTCACAGCATCTGCCCCCTAGTGGTCAATGCATGTCATAGTGACCGGTTGAGTGGCCTTAGCATATCATTAGCATATTACATTTTGATTGGTTGAATGATGAACTGGACAACCGGACACTTAGCATATTAAGCTTTTATTATATAAGACTCGAGGCCCGGTGCACAAAAATTTGTGCACTCAGTGGGGACCCTCAGCCCGGCATGTGTCTTCTCACAGTCTGGGACCACTTGGGGGATGTCCACCTGCTGACTTAGGCCTGCTTGCTGGGAGATCGGGCCTAAGCTGTCAGTCAGACATCCCTCTGGCAGTCCGGGAGCCCTCTGGGGACGTCCACTTGCCAGCAGGGAGTAGGCCTAAGCTGCAGTAGGACATCCTTAGTGCTGCTGAGGAGGTGGGAGAGGCTTCCACCACCACCACTGTACTGGCAGCTGTCAGCCTGGCTGTGGCTGAGCAAAGCTACCCCTGTGGAAGTGCACTGACCACCAAGGGAAGCTCTTGCATTGAGTGTCTACCCCTTGGTGGTCAGTGTGTGTCATAATGATCAGTCATTCCCAGTCGTTCTGATACTAGGGTCAATTTGCATATTATCCTTTTATTATATAAGATAGAGGCCTGGAGCATGATTGGGGTTTGGCTGGTTTGCCCTGGAGGGTGTCCCAGATCAGGGTGGGGGCCCCTGCTGGGGTGCCTGGCCAGCCTGGATGAGGGGCTGATGGCTGTTTGCAGGCTGGTTATAGCCCCCAGCGACCCAAGCTCCCAGTGAGGCTGGCTTGAAGCAGGTATCTGGGATTTATTTATCTTCTATAATTGAAACTTTGTTGCTTTGAGTGGAGGCCACAGCCTGCCTAGGCAGGCAGCTTCCTCCATCACTGGGATAATGAAGCTTTCTGTGTGCTCCAGCTTCTTGACTTCTATAATTGAAATTTTGTTGCCTTGAGCAGAGGCCACAGCCAGCCTAGGCAGGCAGCTTTGTCCATCGCTGAGGCAACAAATCCTCCTGTTTGCTCTAGCTCTGTGGCTGCTGGCCACCATCTAGGTTTGGTTAATTTGCAATATAGTCTCTCTGATTGGCTGGTGGGTGTGGCTTGGGATGTAGTGGAGTGATGCAATTAGCATATTACTCTTTTATTAGATTAGAAAATTTCATTGAGTATAATATGTAAAAACAATTCTAAATAGTAGACATAAAACTAACAGTGATAAACTGAAGCTCAAAGAAGAGCAAATAGTTATTGGCAGAACAGGTATTTAGAATTTAATATGTATAACTATGGAATCTACATCCTAGCCACTATGCTTCAGAGAAAATGATATAGGACAAAACCTGGAAATACTAGTAGAGTGGCAATTCAAAGAGGAAATAAAACCAAGTGCTCAGGCCTGGAGAAAATCCAATAAGAACACAATGTCTCACCTGTGACAGTCTAACATAACAGCTCCTACAAGGCAGGATGTCTGAACAGGTATTATATTTCAAACACTTGGGCTATGTTTGAAGGCCAAAGTCCAATCTCTAAGAGGAAAAGAGAGAGGGAAATGGAACAAAAATCCTCAGGATCTTGGAAGTTAAATGAAGAAGGCTGAAGCCTAGGAAGAAATTGGATTCTAGCCGCCAGAATTTTAAAAATGCATGAAACCTGTTGAGCATTACTATCTGGAAACACAGTGATACTCAGGTATGGAGGGAGAATTGCAAAGAGGATAGAGTTTTAACTTTGACAACCTGGATTCAAAGGTGGATCTGTCATTTAATCAGCTTTAGTTCACCATCTTGAAACTCAATTTATGAATCATCATCATAATAATATCTTCCTATCTCCTGTATGGTTAAAAATAGAGACAAGTTTATATAAACATGTTGATATAGGTCTGGCAATTTAAAATGTACAAAAATGATAGCACTAGCATTATATAATAAAATTATATGCATTCACATGACCAAAATTGTTACAAAAAGAAAAATTTACTTAGTAGTAACACATTATTATTTATGTTGGAATTGAACATCTTTATTTTTTTAAATATATCTGTATTGATTTAAGGGAGGAATGGAGAGGAAGAGAGATGGAAACATCCTGTATAATAAAGTGCTAACATGCTAATTAGACAGGATGGTGGAACAACCTTCCAGAACGGCCAGTAGGGTAGGAGGGGCGGGCTGCCAGGCCATGAGGCAGCCAGAGCTGCGAAGGACTACCCTTGCACGAATTTCGTGCATTGGATCTCTAGTCAAAGATAAGAGAAAATCATCTATCAGCTGCCTCTTGCATGTCCCATGTTGGAGATCAATCAGGCAACATGGACATGTGCTCTGACAGGGAATCAAACCCTGACCTCATGGTTCATGGGTTGATGTTTAACCACCAAGCAGGCTGGCTGGGCTGATCTTCCTATGTAATAAAACCCTAATATGCAAATCGACTGAACATCGGAACAATTGTCACTATGATGAGTATTGGCCACCAAGGGCAGATGCTTGATTCAGGAGCTGCTGCCTAGTGTGCTCCACTAGGGGGAGTGCCACTCAACCAGAAGCTGGCCTCATGGCTGGTGAGTGCAGCGGCGGTGGTAGAAGTCGGCCTAAACTGGCAGGTGGACATCCCCCCAGGGCCCTGGACTGTGAGAGGGCACAGGCAGGGCTGAGAGACCCCCCACACACACCAGTGCATGAATGTCATGCGCTGGGCCTCTAGCTTTATATAACCTATAAGAAATGTGTATTATATCATTATAGACTATATAGAGATGACATTTATTTCTCACAGTTAGCACAGCTGATTTATTATACTTGCAAAGTAGAATTTTTAAAACTATCTTCTGCCATATTTTTCATCTATATTTCCACCTGACATTTGGGGTGAAGTTTTGCAATGTTGGGAAGGGAATAGGTTCTAAATGAGTTAATAGATATATACAGACAATCCTCGGGTTATGTCAGACTTGATGTATGTCATTTCATGGCTACGTTGCCATCTTCTATTTATTTATTTTTTAAAAAGTTCCATAATTTCAACTTTATGTACATATATGCTTTATGTTTTGTATTATTTACTAGCTATACCTGGCCACGTGTTGCTGTGGCTCAGTCTGGTTAAATGGAAAACAAAGAAAAGAGAAAGCACACGTTTCTAATATGTTTAATTGCATAATGCTTGTGGGTATACAATACTCCCGCCCTGCCCAGCTGGTCTGGCCTAGCACATGTGCGATTCTGCAGCCTGGGCCCCCCAGCGCCAGCCTGCACCCCCGCTCCCCACAGGCGTCCCGCACCCCACGCCCTGCGCCTGAAGCGGCTCGGCCGCTCCCAACTCCTGCTGGCAGGGTCCCACACTGAGCCGCCTGAAAGCTGGAGGAAAAAGGAGCTGAGGAAGCTCCCCCACACTCGCCCACCATGCTCCCCGCAAGCCCTCAGCCCCCGGTGTCAGGGGGACCATGGCGGCCACCCACGCCCCAAGCCCTAGCCCAGCCATGGCCCAAGGCCCAGCCCAGCGCTGGTTGATTTTTCGCAACATGATAATTGGCATGCCAATTTTCAATTGCAGTACGTGCAGTGGCATCCCTGGCAGATTGAGTGAATTCCAAAATTCTGTTGGATAATTAACCACTTCATCTGCTTTCACAACAATGTCAAAGGACTTGTATGTGACTGCCTGGCTTTGAATGTTAGACTGAATAATATTGTTAAGTTCCTAGCCTGTGTTGCTTTTACGTCCAACAGATGGCATTGTTTTTTCAAAAACAGCATGTTTTTACCTGTCACATGTATGAAAAAGCATGCACGTATTTGAATGCAATGTTGTGCCAAAAATTCAAAGTAATTGGTGAAGAACTTTCAGAGATTTGAGATTTTGAACAAATGAACATTTACATTTTTATTTATATAGATTTACCACAACTAAAGGTCAGGAATTGTTATTTTCATTTTTTTTTTTTTTTTACTGTTTCACCTCATTAATGCTGTGTACGTGCTCCATGTGAATAACGTAGGTGTTTATGTAGGTGGGTTCCAACTTACTGAGAAAATTACATTACATTGCTCCTTAGGAACACATATCCAATGTAACCCAAGGACCTACTGTAGACCTACGTTGCCCACTCTGTTCTGTTAGTATCTATTTAATTCCATGCAACCATTTGTCTCTTCTTCCACTATGTGGGAATTCTGATCCTTCTACATCTTTATAAAATATTAAATTTTAAAAAAATTTAATACTTTTAGTCTTTTTTATGTAAATATGTTTGCATGGTATCTCATGTGGTTTAATTTTTATCTTTCTAATAATTATTGATGTTAAAATATTTTTCTGTGCTTAATGGTTACTCATATATCTTTCTTTGTGAAGTGTTTTGTTCAAGTATTTTGCCTATTTAAAAAAAATTTCAGGATATTTTACTATGTAATATTGAGTTGTTTCTTAGATATTTGTGATACAATTTTTGTTACATATATGATTTCTGATATTCTCTATTATATAGCTTCATCATGCTTTTCTACACAATTTTTAAGTCTCTGACTTTTAATTCTATGATGTTATATAACTTTTCATTTAATGTAATTTTTTAAATAGTTCAATTTACATCTACCATCTTCATATTTATTTTCAATTTTTTTCTGTTAATCTTCTATTTCTCTCTCTCTCTCTCTCTCTCTCTCTCTCTCTCTCTCTCTCTATATATATATATATATATATATATATATATATATATATATATATATTATCTACTGCCTTTGCCTACTCCCTTTTTCTTTACTTTGGATTAAGTAAATATGTTTTATGATATGTTTATCTATTTCATTTGCTTATTAGCTATAACTATTAGTAATTGATTTGGAGTTTACTTTGTATATCTTTAACTTATCACAGTCTACCTTCAACTACTATTTTAATACTTTACATAAAGGACAGCAATGTGGTAATTGTGTGTGTTTCGAGGGGAGGGATAAAGAGAAAAAGAAATAGGGAATGTAAACCAGTATGCTTCCTTCTTTTCTTTTCTTTCCTTGAGACTTTTCACCTTTGTTGTAATATGTTTTACTTCTACAATAAAATGTCCTCAATAAGTATTATATAATGACAAGAGCCCTGGTGCATGAAATTCGTGCAAAGATACAGTTCCGAGGCCTGGCCTCCTGTGATCAGAACCATCTTCCCCAGCTGCCGGCAGCTGGCCCCACCTCCTGCCACCACCCATCCGTGGTTCCCCATTAGCTATCAGAGCCTGCCGGCAGGGGGAAGGATCCAGAAGTTGGCCATTCCCACCTGCTCACCGGCCCTGCTCCCTGCCACCTGTCATGCTCTCTGTGCGGGGAAACTGGTGGGCCAGGGGCCTTGTCCTGGCACCATCCACGTCTGCCACCACCCACCCCCGGTTCCCTTTTCCCCATCAGGCAATTGAGGCCTGTGGGCAGGGGGCAGTTCCTGCATTGAGCATCTGCCCCCTGGTGGTCAGTGTGCATCAATAGCCACTGGCCATTCTGCCATTTGGTCAATTTGCATATTACCCTTATCTTCTATAATAAAAGAGAAACATGCAAATGTGACCGTTACCACCAGCCAATCAGAGCAGCTGTATGCAAATTAACCCAGCCAAGATGGAGGCCAACAGCCACGGAACTAGAGCAAACCAAAGGGTTCTGTTGCAACTGCCTGGCAGTTGGAAGTGGCACCAGGGCACCAGGGCACCAGGAAGTGGGAAGCAAGGTGGCGGGCCGGGGAGCGGGTAAGAGGTGGCAGGGGGTCGGCGGCCTGCTTGGTGGGCTTCCCAGGCACTTTGTGGGGCATCGGGGAGTGGGTAAGAGGTGGCAGGGGGTCGGCGGCCTGCTTGGCAGATGTCCAGGCCCTTGGAGGGGCATCGGGGAGTGGGAAAGAGGCAGCAGGGGGTCAGTGGCCTGCTTGGTGGG
>PVJC01048994.1:0-12334 GCA_004026665.1 Murina feae | reverse complement strand
GCAGGTGGGGTCCCTGATTGTGAGAGGGCGGTTCTCAGGTGGCGCACCCCAGGATCAGGCTCCTTCCTCTCTGGTTCTGGGTGCATCATCTGAGAACCACCTGTTGCCATGTCACCTCAGCTGGGTAGATCTTGCATTGAGCATCTGCCCCCTGGTGGTCAGTGTGTTTCATACCTACCAGCCTGTGGGATGGTTGGACAGTCACTTAGTCTTTTATATAGAGAGAGATGCAAGGATGGTATTCATTTCAAAAATTTCAGTTTTTTATTTTTGTCTCTCTCAATATGCAATAACTGAATAAAATTTCCTATTGAAGGGCAAACATGACATTTACATTATTGAGTGCCACATGAAGGCCTTCAGGAATTATGCAAGCACCTTATGGAAGCCAAGGGCATGTGATTCAGTGTAGGGCATAAATGATTAATCAGCGCAGCTGTGTTGTCTGTGAAATTATTGTCATGCACTTCTGTAAGTGCTCAAAGGGAATACAACCAAGTGTGGGACATTTTATCACCCAGCAGGAGCTGAATAATAACATTTTTGCAGGATTTTTTTTTTGGTTAAGTTTCTGTTACATCATATAAATAAAGAAATTGAAAAAAAATAAAGCTTGAGAAAATTAAGTGGCACCTTTAAGGAACCGATGATAGTATTGCCTAGCATTCACTTGGCCCTGAGCGAGGTAGGTGCTCTATGGATCTCATTCTACTTAGTCTGGACACAACTATGCAAAAGAAGGGCCGTCTTCATTTTACAAAGGAGGAAGTTGAACTCAAAATTTAAGAATTTGCCCCAATTCTCATAGCTAATACATCATAGAGATAAAATGTGAATTCACGTCTAGCTTGTTGTCATCAAGCAAGAAAAGTTGGGGTGGAATTGTCCTGTAGTCATTATTCAGGACCCATGGCTAAGATATGTTGATTGATTGGTTAAATTGGTTCATTTGATGATGGGTTCATTCATTCATTGAACTTACATTGAGCTCATATTTTACTTCAGAGGGTGACCAGGGCCCTAAGTGACAAAAGAACCCTCCTTCCAAGGAGGTTAAAGTTTAAGAATTAGATTTGATATCAGCATTAACTCTCAGAATCATGCTTTACCAGAGGACTTGGTGATGAGGATCCTCCTACAGAAATCATGCTCATAGCGCAGGGCCCCCTCCCTAACCTCTTGCATCCTCCCTCACTATCTAGAAATAACCACTGTTTCTTTATGTATTCTCGAAGTGTTCTAGTTAGATGGAAATATGGAGATAACACCTAGTTTTTCAAAATTAAAACATAATAGACAAAATATTCTGAAGCTTCTTAAACCCAACTGGTCAATGAAATAGAGATTTTGTGGGGATCTTATGGATGTTGTTTTATATTTTTTGCATTACCTATTTGCTCAGGTGCTGCTGCTTGTCTGTGACTCTCACGGGCTGAGGCTGAGCAGTAGAAACAGGCTGGTGAAGATACATGTTAGGGTCCATAGATCCCTTCTGCACTTGTACAGATGTTATGTCATTACAAAATTCCATCCTTGGAGTGGTATAAATCCTTTAAATTCTGTGGTTTAGGCAGCTTCCCTCAATCAATCAATAAAAGTTGGCACAAGAGAGGAAACTATTTGTCACTTAGAATCTAGTTTCTGTTGTCAAAAAATGCATATTTCCCAAGAGTAGACACAGAACCTACATACACTCAAGTTAGAATGTCATCAGTGTCTTAGAGCAGGAAAAATAAAGTATTAATGAGTAGCAGGATTCAGAAAAACAAAACATCACTTTCAATCATCTAGAATTTTGGGCACTGCTGGGTCAGAAGTAACTGATTTTTTATCACTATCAATAATCCTATCTAATAAAGAGGTAATATTCTAATTGGCCCTCACACTGTCACAAAAGATGGCAGCACCCACAGCTAATAATTGATTGCCCCACTCTCAAAGATGGCAGCACCCAGTCCCCTCATTCCCGCTGGGGTAGCAGGTGTGCCTGCCTCTAGAATCCCCCAGCCCCCTCAGCCCCTCAGCCACTCAGGGCCAGCCCAAGGCACAGGCAAGCCCGAGGCTCAGGTAACCAGGGCTGGCTGAGGCTTGCACTGCTGGCAGTGGCAGCAGCAGAGGTATGATGGGGGCATCACCTTCCCCTGATCACCGGGTTGCTTCCTGCCCCTGAGGGCTCCAAGACTGTGAGAGGGGGCAGGCTGGGCTGAGCAATCCCCCTTCAGAGCATGAATTTTCATGCACCAGGCCTCTAGTTTAGTTATAAGCAATAATATATAGTTTGGAATTGAGAGGGAACAGAGTGGGGTGCATATGACAACATCCTGGTCATTGCTTTTCCAACAAGAAATATTAACTACCTAACATATGCAGATGCTAAGATTTTCTGATTTCAAAGAGCTGGTCCTGTCTTGAAGCACATTATGATTCAGTATTGCCACTGAGAAGGACACATTGCAACACATATGTCCAGGAGAAGAGTAAGGACTGCATTGAGCTACACTCCTCACAACCAGTCTTTTTCTTTTTTCTCTTTTGATGTAGAAAACTTTGTGACCATGCTGTTTAGAGCTGGGCATGGAGTCTTATTCTGCATGCCCAGAGGAAAGCTAATTAATCCATGCAGGAAGCAAACAATGCAGAGGTAACTTTCCTTGTTAGACTTTAAGATTACTTAGTAGAATAGCACTGAGATCTGAATGATCTTATGCTTCTAGACTAGGGGCCATGACGCACTGGGAGAACCATGGACCGGTGATCCTGCCTCACTGAAAGCACATCTGGTCCCTGAGGCTTTGGGCAGGGCACAGGGAGATGACTCACTACCTGTTTCCAGATTCCCAAAGAGCCCATAGCTCTAACGAGGCTCACACATCTCATTTTTCTAGTCTAGCATCCACCCATGGCCGAATTTAAAGAGGTCTATTGATATCCATCTCCCATGGCCTCAACTAATCTTGGAAAACATGTTTTTTCCTTGTAACAACTTTTTACTTTAAGGTACCGCTTTTGTACTGCTTTTCACAGAGACATAAAAACCCTTCGAGGGTGGATTTATGGGATTCCTCACCTACACTTCGGCGAGCAGTTGTGCTTTTACCCATTCTATGTATTGGTATTCTGAGTAGCACATATCTTTTTAAGATTCAATTTTCCTAGAATGAAAACTATTGCTCTGGGATTTCTGAAATGGTGAAAGTGGATTTGGGGCCACAGTGCAGACATCAGCTTGAGTGTAAGTGATAGAAGCTTCTTAGAGTTGCGCAGTGCACAATCACACAACGATTTGTGACGACACTCAATAACTGGTGGTGCTTCGGGGTATAATTTCCCCAAGGATTTTGGAAATTGGAAAACCTCTTCCTGGGATCATTTATCTCAATCTCTTCAATGTCTTAGTCACCCATTTCATTCTGTGGTTTTATCATGTGAGATGTTTAGCCCTAAATCCTTTCAAATTTCCTTAGGCAAAATTTCTAATAAAAACTTATTTGATCATAAAAATAGAATTACAAGAAAAATAGGCCCTTAGCAACATCATTATATAGGTATAAAAATTGAGAAAATGGTTATTTTCATGGAAGACATTTATCTTTTTTTTTTTCAAGTAAAATGAAAAAGAAAAAACCATAGTGATTTTTTGATTGGCCTTTTAAGTTGCTTCCCTCCCCCCCCCCCCCCCCCCCCCCCCATACACACACAAATAACAATCACTTGAGAACTGGAGATGCTCTTGTCTCAATCTGCTTCCTCATCCCCACATTTTATTCTGTTATATTGACATTAAGCCTTTCTCCTAAGTCAGAACTAGAGCTAAATAGAGGACAGATGGAGAAGTGAGAGATCAAGAAGGCCCAGCATACATATTTCACATCAGTACATGTTTAGCCCCATTGAACCCTTATTTCTTTATGTATTAGTTATCTTTCAAAAAGTAATCACCACGTTTGGTAGAGCACAATCACTTATTTTCCCTGGATGGCCAGCCCGTAGCAAGGTGGGGTGGGAGTTCTGAGTTTATCTGGAAGAAGAGCTGAAATCTGGGCAAGGAAAAAGTTTTCTAAATTCCTCTGTGTGTTGAAGTGGAAGAAGGAAAAACAGGTCCCACAGAGCCTCTGTGGTTTTCTCAGACCTCTCAGAGAAAGCATTTCACACGTCCCCCTAGCCGTGTAATTGGGGTCTGCTGTGCATGTGCTGTGGTCGTTGCAATGCAGAAGGTAGACCTGAGTCCGCGGAGCCACATGCAGTGGGGCCCGGCAGGTCTTTACACCCTTCACAGCAACCTGAAGGAAACATGGGAACTGGGCAGAATGGGCCAGCAGATGGGACTGGCATGTAGTTATAGGACACTTAAAGTCTCTCTTCAAGACTGGACATCAAAAGATCATTAATTATTCTCTGTTCACTGTCGCTTTCCTCATGGGGGAAACTCAGAGACAGGCTGGATACAGTGTTCTCAGTCAGCCAAGAAGTAAGAACAAAAGGGAAAGTAGAATTTGGGCAGATTTCAATACACCGAGGAGCTCTATGGCTGTCTCTGATTCCAAAGGACTTGGAAGCGCTGAGGTTAAAATAGAGCAGCAATTGTCTGGAGGGCAATAGCAGCAGCCAGGACAGTCAAGGGCCATCCCCATGTGGCCTGGGGAAGTGGTGTCAAGTTTATTTATACACTTGAGAGAGGGATGCTTCTTGAGAGACAATTCTCCTGGGAGCCAAAGTTACAAAGAGAAAGATGGAGGCACTTGCTATCCACAAGCTTACGTGAGAAGAGTCTTGCACCAGTTTCCACTTCAATTCACTTGAACCTGTGAATTCACTTTTGATAGAGAAATGTGCATGGGTATGAATTTGGATCAAAAACCATTTCATTCATTCACTTGTCATTTACTCTCTATTGAGTAAATGATGTATTGAAGACATTGGGGTGGGTGTTGTGGGGGACACAAAAATGTTGAAGATATTTCCAAGGAGTTCATAACATTATCAACGTGGAGGGAAAGTATTTGGGAAAATAGAAGTCCCTAGAATAGGGTGACTGTAATTTCAGGCACAGAGTGGTTACAATGGGAGCCAAGGCAACGAGTGCAAGGCACTCATGGGTCTCTCATCGCAGCTCCCAGAGCTTTGATAAAACGGCCTGCGAGTCAGGGTGAGGCAGTGAGAAAAGGAACTGGGTCCTTCAAGCAGCACAGAGTAGATTTTTTAAAAAGTTTTATAGCAAAACCAGCTGGATAGAATTCCTACAAAGCAACAAAACAAGATAGGTTTTATGTTTCTCTGCGGTTTGAGAAATCAAGGAGGAAAAGAACTGTACAGCTATAGGGCTAGGAGGTGAAAAGTTGTACCACGGAGGTCTATGTCCAGAAGCTTTGGGGATGGAGGCTAAGGCAAGGCATCCTTTCAGAAAATGTTCCTGGAAAATCACTTTATGACACACTGGAGCCAAAGGACAGAAGAATCCAAAATAAAAATGCAGAGTCATAGAAGAAATTATTTCTAAATAATATTTAAACCCATTTGAAGTAAAATTAAGTTGACTACCAAACGCAGCACTAGTAAATGCTACAAATTCCAGATCATAGTTAGGAAATGAACATGAGAATATAATGAGTGGAATGTATGGCCTGAACACCTAGATTTATAAGATCATTCATACTTGGCTGTCAGAACAAAAATATGCACCTTTTTTTTGCCCAGCTGATGTGGCTCAGTTGGTTAAGCATCAACCTATGAACCAGGAGGTCATGGTTTGATTCCCAGTCAGGTCATATGCCCGGGTTGCAGCTAGATTCCCAGAGTAGGGTGAGTAGGAGGCAGCTGATCAATAATTCTCTTTCATCATTGATGTTTCTATTTCTTTCTCCCTTCCTCTTTGAAATATATATATATATTTTTAAAAAGCATCTTTTTGAAGAATTCATAGTTTCTTAAAGAAATTTAAAAAACCCACAAGAGTATACATATTTCAAAACCCTTAGATGCAAATCTCTAAAAGGAAACAAAAACCACAGTTTACAGAATAAAAGACAACATATAAGGAAAACATGCAAAAAAACCCCAAAAGATTAAGTTAAAAATTAAAATTTTAGAATTAATGTTAGATAAGGCAAATACTATAAGAATAAATGGCTAAAAATTCCATAATAAAAGACAAAAAATTAGCAGGATAAGAAAATTTCCCATAAGAAATAAAACTAAATAGCACAAACATTGACAATGTAAAAATAAAAGATTTATGAGCAAACATGACAAGGAAAGTACCAGCTGATTGGTAAGTTGGTAGGTTTCAGTCTGGATAAAAAGAAGTACTTTCAAGTAAGTAGCCAAGAATCTCTTCTCATTTAGAACAACCTAATTCTTATACTTAGCTGAGTCTGAAGCTTAAATCTTGTTTTCTTTGTAAGAATGCTGGGATAATATGTATTGTTTGACTAAACTTGTAAATCAAAGTAACCCAAGATATATATTCTGTTGAGTGGTGTGTTCACTCAAGGGAGCCCGAATAGCTGTGAGCTACTAAAGCATATAAGTTAATTTTATTCTGGAGCTTTTTATATGCATATGCATTTCGAATCCATATACATGCATAAGGATTCAAATACATACCCACAATGCATTGGGCACCCAAATAATGTAAAAAAAAAAAAACCCCACAAAAATTCACAGTGAATTTCTCAGCGTTGTTGTCTCACATCCATTTCCTATGGAAGGGGCCCTCCCTAATTTAAATAACCTAAAGAAACTCTGACAGCTTCCCAGACAATTCCTCTGTAGAGACACAAACACCATGCCTTTTCTTCTTCCTGCCCAGCTCTGCTCTTTAAGAGAACAAACTGTGAAAAGCGAAGCTGTTACCAACATAGAGATACTGAAGACTCAGAGATAACAAGAGATAACATCACTAATCTCAAAAAAAAAAAAGGAAAAAAGAAAAGGTTTGTGGGTTAGATAATACATATGGGAATAAGCACATTTTTAATTGGAATTATTGCTATGATTCTGGATCTGCAGGAGTCAGTGTTGCTGAATCAGTAAATTTTAATTAATGATCCACCTGGGTCAGACAGACAGGGCAGCTGATCCTCAATTTTAGCTTCAGGGAGAGTAAAGGACAAGGAGTCAGAGAGAGAAGAAAAAAGCAAGAATAAACAATAATGGTTTGCAGGACTTTTAGTCTCTAGGACTAAAAACCCCCTGCCCACTTAATTTTCCAGACCAATAGAGGGTGTGCTAGGACTTTTTAAAGTAAATCCTTATGCCTTTTAAGAAATCTCCCCTCCTGGGGATGGAACACTGCTGTGTAAATGAAGCTGTGTGACCGGTTTCAAATAGCACTTTTAAATGTAGGCAGGTGCATGGCCTGACTCTTTATAGTTTAAAAACTGTGGTTAAAATGGATCCCCAATCCACAGTTTCCATTATCCTCACCATCCATGAAAGATGCATCAGTGTATTTAATCCATCAGCTTCTTCCTCCACCCAGTCACACATGATAACACCCAGAATGCATCCGTTCATGTTTTCCTCCAGAGGGACACCTCTAGAGGGTGTCCAGTGTTACTGTTCATTTTTTTTAAAGGTTATGTTGCACCCGTGGCCAGCGTGAATCAGTTGGTTGGGCATTGCCCCGTACACCAAAGGGTTGTTGGTCTGATTCCCAGTTACAGCGCTTGCCCAGTTGTGGGCTAGAGCTCCGATTGGCCTCCATGTTCAGCCCTCACAATGATGTTTCTCTTTCTCTCACCCTCTCCCTTTCTCTCTCTTTAAAAATCAGTAAAGGCATTTTAAAAAAATCTTTTTTTATAAAGAGATGGGAGAAAAAGAATTGCTGGTTTTTTTTTATATAAAACATAAAAAAATAACTAAAGCAAATAAACTAACACATGATACAACGGATTGTTTCCGAAGGCGAGCTGGGCAAGGATGAACCCAGAGTTTGGGATAGTGGGTCTCCTGCATAGCAGGGCCAAGAAGAGAGTGCTGAGGGGGTCATTCAATGTCAGCTATGCGTTGGCTTTGGAGTGGTGAATTAGCAGGTGTGAGTTACATTCTTCAAAAAAAATGCGCAGCGAGTAGCCAGTAAAAGCCAGCCATGCATGGGTCAGGGATGGCCATGTCAGGCCCCAGGACAGGACTGATTCACCAAGCCTGAGCATGTGACGTCGAGTGGGGACACGCGTTGGAAGGCATGGCTTCCCGCCGAAACCCACAGGGAGAGCTGCCAGTCGAGCTCTGTCGTGACTATGAGGAAGCGGTGCTTGCTTTTGACTGTAACATAAACGCTCCTTGTGCTTATTGGGAGACCGGGGGTGGGGGTGGGGGGTGAGGGGTGGGAGGAGTCTTGTTCAGAGGCCGTCTTTGCCAGATGCAGACTTATCCTTTCTTAAAATTGAATGCAGAAATCATCTTGTTCATTCTCTGTCTGCGTAAGTTCAGAAAGAGTTCATTCCCATTTGATTTTTTTCCCCTGTCTCTCTAGATCAGAAACTGTGTCTTGAGGCTTATGAAATACTGTTAAAAGCTGTAAACCCTGAATTTGTCAAGCGAGAGTTGGCTCATTTCTGTTTTCTTTATTTGCCTTTTTTTTCTTCTTTCTTCTTTTCTGTATGACTGTGGTAGGAACAACATTTTTTTATGCATCTCTCTCATCGTCCACACTTTGATTGTCCGAGTTTGCAGCGAATCATTTGGTAACAATGGCTTCTCACACTGTATTCCTGCCTCACTGCACTACTATGGGCCTGAGTTCTCTGGTATCGTTTGGAGATTGCAAACCTTTTAACGACTCGGTATTTTTGTTTGCCGTTTGATGCTTCAGTCAGCACAGGGGCCTCCTGTGTGTTCACTGCCCAGGACAAATAAGGAGAGGTGCGACCAGGGGCCACGGGGGGTGTTCTATGCGGTTAGTCGTGGAGGAGTTGCGGCGCCTCCCGGGAGGGCTTGTTCTTCGCTGGCAGTCATTTTGCTGGAGTGAATGCATTTTTAGTTATATTTTAGAAAATCCTTGTTCTTCATGTTTGCCTTCTTTGAAAACTTGATTTCTGAGAAGAGAGAGCCTCAGGCAGTTATTTTGCATGCTATTTCGTTCCCATTGGAAATAATGCTACGGTGTTTATATGGCTGAAAGTAGCACTTTAGTATTTTTACTTTTTAAATATATTTTATTGATTTCAGAGAGAGAAACAGGGAGAGAGAGAAACATCAATGATGAAAGAGAATCACTGATTGGCTGCCTTTTGCAAACCGACCTCCCCACCGCTTCCCCAAACCAGGAATCGAACTGTGACCTCCTGGTTCATAGGTTGATGCTAAACCACTGAACCACGCCGCTGGGCAAAGGAAGACATTTTTCTCTATGCGTGCTTCTCTGCACAGGTCCATGCTCAGTTGGTAGGCACCAGGAAGGCCTTACTGATGATTAAAGTAGTGAAATTCTTCTCAACGGCCACTTGCCTGAGCTTGCCCAGGTCCCCTCCATGTTCCAGGCTTCCTCCCAGCCCTGCCTTCAAATGGTTACTATCCAACCCCCGGAATCTGGTCCAGCTCCATGGCTCTGCCTGTTACCCTCACACTCACTGTCGCAGCAATCGCGTCAGACCCACTGTGAAATAACCTGTTGAACAAGGGACAGGCCTTTCTCACTCCATGAGTAACAGTTCAAACCTTTAGAGGAAAACAGAGCACTGCTCACATCTGCAATGTCTAATGAGCAAGGTTAACATTGGTTGCTAACTATGATCATAACAATGACTCTACCCCCCCATACTTACACAAATGCATGTTAGTAAACTGAATGTGGAAAACACCTGTCCTTCTTCTGTGTTACTCAGCACGTTCACACTTTCCTTGTGTGCGATGCCCAAGAGCTAGACACCGACACTAAGTTTCAGGTGAACCTTGTTTATTTGGGAGGCACAGGAAGCACCGACAATGAAATAGAAAACGGACATGAGGAAGGGAGGCAGCCCATGAGGCACATACTTTAACTCAGTGTGAGGGGAGCTTAATCCCACGGGAAAACTCGAAATGGCTGCGATACGTGCTTCAGAAGGAAAGGGAGCCGAATCTCCACCCCAAATATGTCTCCTTGGCATTAGGGTTAGTTTGAGCTGATTATTTTTAAGAAGCAGCATACACAGGAAAAAACTGGAAATGAGTAGAAGTTATGCTTTTGTCAGAGACATTTACATGGAATAAGGAAATGGCCACTTGTAAGTGTGTCTCCCCCTCTTTGTACCAGAAAGGGGAGTAGGACTGGGTCTCCAGAAGCTCTTATCAACGGAGAGGCAGGAAGTAAATCTGCATAAGGACCACATCTGGCTTTTGCCTGATAAACTCCCATCACTGTCTGCCCTGACTCCCCCAGGTCTGTCTATCTGCCTTTAACTGGAGATGGTATTTAAGGTAGCGGCTTGACCAGTGGGGAGTTACTCGGTGTGAGTAAGCTCCTGTTCATTTTTCTCATGTCAATCTGTCTTTTATTAAAGAGAGATCACTGTCAAGAACCTGGAGGGGCAGAGGAAAACCTCGTTCCTCCCTTAGGAGAATCACCCCCTGGTGGGCCAGGGGAGCTGTATGTGTGCACACACTGCAGTCGTGGTTCCAGGGCTGCTCCCCAGAATGATAATTTGTTGGCACCTCTGATCTTAGTCCTGGACCAGAGCAGCCTCAGGAAAAGCCTTCAGGCAGAGCCTGTGCCGGTGTGGTCTGCGGCGTCCTGCCCTCTGCAGGGGTGAGGCCGGGGAATATGGGCTGCACACTGATAGCAGCTGCTATACTTACTTATTACCGTCGGAGTTAGGGTCCATGTTCTGCAGCTCTTGAATTGCTCTTTTAACTAGCCTCACGGAAGATGCTTTTTGCTGTGATAAAGAACTATTTATTTTAGCCTTTTCAGAAGAGATGGAATTGAAAGCTTCCGTTTAAAAGGTCATGTTCCTTAAATAAAGGGGCTTAGTGAATTTGAAGTCTTTGAGGATTAACCTGCCTCCCAATTTCAAGATTGCCTCCTATGTTCAAGCAAGGCAATATTTATTTCCATCTGTGCAACGCTCAACGTGTTCAGTTGGTGGCAGGGTACCTTTATTCTCCCAAGCATTTAGAGAATGATGGAGGGGACTTTCTCACTTGCACAGCCCACCTGTGATGTTGGTATGCAGAATGCAGTTGTAGAGATATGGAGTGCAGCAAGCTGGCCGAGCAGTGCCAGCATAGGATGCTGTCCTGGTTTAGCTGAAAATAATTACTTTCAAAGACCAAAATAAATATGTGCAACAATATACCCCAAGTATTACAATCATTGCGGAAAATCTGGATAATTCAAAAACATATGAAGAAGAAAATAAAGATCACCTTCAATTTTACTATCTAGCAATGGTGAGAGTAGTAGCATCATGTCATGTGCATTCTTCTGTCCTATGCCTATTTTTACATCATTAAAACAATATGTATAAACACTTTGTTCATAGGTAACAAGATGCATTTCCCTAGGCTAGTGTTCTTAAAATTTACCGGGCCTGAGAATCACCTATGGGTCTTATAAGTCACAGATAGCTGGGCCTCATTATTTTCTGGGTCTTCTAATTGGATAAGTCTGGGTGGAATCAGAGAATGTGCAAGGTGGAGAATCCAACAAGGTTTCATGTGAGGTTATGCTGCTGGTTTGCTGACTTCACTTCTTAAACTCTTCCCACATTGGAATAAAGGTATTATTGTTTCTACATGAGGGTATGGGTACATGTCTGTTTATTTTGCAAAAATCTAACCAGCTATGGATTTTATATGTATGTGATACATCGTCAAAACTTTAAAGAAAATTCCAAAGCCCTGGTTGTAATCACTTATAATGGTAATATTTTCTCTATGCATGTGCCATAATTTACATAACAATGCCTCTAATTTCACTGGTTCCTAATGAATATTAGTGTATTCTAATATTAATTATAATTTTAATGTATTAACTATTTTGGAGAATTTCAGATTGTTTTACAGCAATGCAAATACAACATAAGAATAGATACACATATTTTAGCACTGTCAGTATATAGTGCCATAATGCTTTCTCTAAATATTTCAAGAAAATGATAGTTATACAACCTCTTGTTTGCTGAATGGATGATTGCCTTTTTTTTGAAGAAGATAATATGATAATGTTTCTTCATTGTTTAGTTAACTTTTAATATTTGAAGTATAAAAGAAATGAGTGATTAACCTATATGGCTTTCTTGTGCCATACCTTTTAGAACTATAGGTGATAGCATTCGTTGAAAGATATATGTTCTTGAAAACTTCTGCATAGCTTTGTTGTAGTAAAATACTAGAGATTAAGTTTTTTAAA
>PVJC01048993.1:0-12341 GCA_004026665.1 Murina feae | reverse complement strand
TTTCTTGCCACTCCCTTCTGGCCTGCAAAGTTTCTGTTGAGAAATCAGCTGACAGTCGTATGGGTGCCCCCTTGTAGGTAACTAACTGCTTTTCTCTTGCAGCTTTTAAGATTCTCTCCTTGTCTTTTGCTCTTGGCATTTTAATTATGATATGTCTTGGTGTGGTCCTCCTTCGGTTCCTTTTATTTGGAGTTCTCTGCGCTTCCTGGACTTGGAAGTCTATTTCTTTTACCAGGTGGGGGAAGTTTTCTGTCATTATTTCTTCAAATAGGTTTTCAATATCTTGCTCTTTCTCTTCTTCTGGCACCCCTATAATTCTGATGTTTGTGCGCTTGAAGTTGTCCCAGAGACTCCTTACACTATCTTCATACTTTTTGATCCTTTTTCTTTTTTCTTCTTTTTTTTTTTCTTTTTGCTTTTCTGGCTGGGTGGGTTTTGCTTCTTCATATTTCATATCTTTGACTTGCTTCTTGCGATCCTCTCATCTGCTGTTGGATGTCTGTATAATATTCTTTATTTTAGTCATTGTACACTTAATTTCTAGTTGGCCCTTTATAATATCCTTGAGGGTCTCATTAGATTCATTGAGGAGATGACTAAATTTATTGGCGGTCTCACTAAATTTATCGGCAGTCTCTAGAAATTTCTTGAAAAATCTAATAACCGTGGTTTTGAACTCTATATCCTGTCGTTTTCTTTCCTCCATTTCTGTCATTTGTGGCCTGTTTCTTTGTCTCTGCATTTTGGCTGCATCCCTTGCTGAGTTAGGCGATCACTGAGAGGAATTAACCTCTAAGCCACTTGGTTATGAGAGTCAGCTGTGTCTACAGTGTGAGAACTTCTGTGCTGGAGACACCCTTATGGGGCTAGAGTTGTTTCAGTGGGGCTTTATGCTCACTGCATCTGCCCCGAGTGTGTTCCTTGTGGATCTGTTTTGTTTAGGTTAGTCCCACTCTGGCCACTGGGTGAGGCTGGCTCCTATATCTTTAAGGAGGTGTTGAGTTAGCCTTTGCCTTAGGCTACTCAGTCTTTTATATGCAAAAGCCTCTGACACAGCTTGGGAGGGGCGGGGCCTCGGGGAGTTTGCAGGGCAGGGCGGAGCAAATAGCTATGGCACTTCTCAGCCCTGCGCTGAGGTCTCTGTGTCCCACGGTAATTGCTGCAAGCAATGCTGAGAGAAACCCACTTTGGATTTCCTCCTAGTGCCAGTCAGTCCCCCTTCTCCGGGTGTGTTGGTTCTCAGAAACTCGCCTGGAACTGGAGTTCAGAGCCGCTGGGAACTTGTGGCTCTCTTCGTTTTGGAAAAGAACCGCGACCTCTGGCACCAGCCCTTTCCCCGAGCCCCGTGCGTGCGCCTCCGTGCCTCTGTACTTTGCTTCCGCCACTCCTCTGAGTCTCAGACTCTTTTCTAGTTGTAGGATTTTCACTCAGCCAGCCTTCCTGTGGGTGCGAGTGGTGTCCGTGTGTTCTTTTCGTGGTTTTTCTGAAATAGTTTTTCACGGCTGCATTTACGGTGTTTACCTTATGCCTCCATCTTGCTGTCCTTCTCCCACACTTCTTATTGCGTGTCCTGTTGATAATGGCCACAATAACGGGTATGAGGTCGGGTCTCGTAGTTTTGATTTGCATTTCCCTGATTGCCAATGAGAAAACCTTCCATTTTTTCACAACCCTTTGGAGTGTTTTTCTAGCTGCTAGATGGAATGCGGCACAGTTCACGAATTGCTCAATAAACCCAATGAGATCTTCAAATTTAATCGGTTGGATTTTGTTCTTTCAAAGCATCAACAGAAAGCAAATGCAGCCAAGTATCAAGTCTGTGAAATGGGAGGGAAGGGATACTCAGCCCTGAATGAGCCCTGGCCTCAACCTCCTCCCTTCCACACGTCGGCTGTGGATTTTGTGGCAACAAAGAGTCCCTCTTTGATGGGAGTCCCTCTGGCTTAAACAGTCCAGGCCCCTCAAGCAAACCATATATGTCTCACCTCCTGGTCTTTGTCCAGGCTTTACCCATCCCTGGGTTTCCTCCTTGTTTAGATGTAGGTTTCAGTATAGATCCAGGATTCAGGCTCATTCTGAGGCCTGAATCGGCAGTCATTGATTACCTGGGGTCAGGACTCTGCTGATTTGTACATTCCTGAAATGTCCACTAATTATGTGAGATTGTCCAGCCCCTGCCCATTTGGACTCTGGAGAAGAATCCAAGCTGCTGTAGCATCCAGTTTGGGTTTCCCCTGAAGTCATCTCTGCCCTTCCTCTTGGAGAAATTTCTCAAAAAATTAAGGCTATTGCCCTGGTGGCGTGGCTCAGTGGTTGAACATTGACCTATGAACCAGGAAGTCATGATTTGATTTCTGGTCAGGACACATGACCAAGTTTCAGGCTTGATCCCCAGTTGGGGACATGCAGGGGGCAGCCGATCAATGATTCTCATCATTGATGTTTCTATCTCTCTCCTTCTCCCTTCCTCTCTGAAATCAATTTTTAAAAATCTGGGAAAAAAAAGATTAAGGCTATTTCCATAGGTGTTATCTTAAAAAAAAAAACCACAAAACTATACCTAAGTCCTTGGTATCAGAATGTCAACAGAAAGAGATTCCCACCCATGCCTCTGGTGCCCCACCTCACACCTTGCACTTGGGTGGATGACCTTGTGCAAGCCACTCCTCTGTTCTGCCCCAGGCCCTCCTTTGTAAAACAAAGGGGATGGATAAGAAGTCTCTACTGGGGTGGTGGTGGGGAGGGGGTGACTATGATTAAAGTCCTACAGTTCTGAGCACCTAATCCTTGACAGTATGGCACAGGCTTCAGATTCAGACACACCTGAGTTCAAGCCCTAGGTCTGCCAGTTGTTGGTTGGGTGGTCCTGGGAAAGTAACGGAGCCTCAGTTTCCTCATCCACAAAATGGGAATAAAATAAAGAAATGCCTCTTAAGTGCCAGACACAGAATAATGCTGCAATGAACATAGAGGCACATACTAGTATATCTTTATGAATAAGTGTTTTCACATTTTCCAGGTAGATACCCAGAGTGGCATTGTTCTAGTCTTAACTTTCTTTAGGAACCTCCATACTGTTTTCTATAGTGGCTATACCAATTCCACCTGCAGTGCACAAGGGTTCTCTCTTCTCTACATCCTCTCTAATACTTTTGATTTCCATATATACAGTGGAATACTACTCAGTCATTAAAAATGATAAAATATTGCAACAACCTGGATGTGTCTTGAGGATATCATGCTAAGTGAAATAGGTCAAATGGAAAAGGACAAGAACTGTATGATTTCACTAATGTGTTGGCTATAAAACAGAAAGCAACTAACAAACAAACTCATAGACACAGACAACAATATAGTGGCCCAGGGGGAAGAGGGTGAGGGTGGGTTGAAGAGGGTAAAAGGGGTCAAATATATGGTGATGGAAGGAGACTAGACCTGGAGATGAGCACACATCACAGAATTGTACATCTGAAACTTATATAATGTTATTAATCAATGTTACATTCAATTTAATTTTCTAAATTTAAAAGGCAAAACAGCCCAGCTGGCATGGCTCAGTGGTTGATTGACCTATGAACCAAGAGGTCACGGTTAGATTCCTGGTCAGGGCATAAGCCTGCTCTATGGGCTTGATCCACAGTAGGGGGGCCTGCAGGAGGCAGCCAATCAATGATTCTCTCTCATCATTGATGTTTCTATCTCCCTCTCTCTCTTCCTCTCTGAAATCAGTAAAAAGTATTTTTAAAAATTAAAAAATAAAAAGCAAAATTTTGTCCTAGCCGGTTTGGCTCAGCGGATAGAGCGTTGGCCTGCAGACTGCAAGGTCCTGGGTTTGATTCTGGCCAAGGGCACATGCCTGGGTTGCGGGCTTGATCCCCAGTAGGGGGTATGCAGAAAGCAGCCAATCAGTGATTCTCTCTCATCATTGATGTTTCTATCTCTCCTTTTCCCTTCCTCTCTGAAATCAATAAAGAAATATATTTTTTAAAGGCAAAACAATAAAAGTTTAGAAGATAATATAGGAGCATATCAAGGCAGGAAAAATATTCCTAAATACGATACAAAAAAAAAAAGCACTAAATATAGTTAAAGTATTGATTAAATGGGACTACATTCAATGATAGTTCATTGGAAGACACTAGGAAAAAAGTAAAAAGTCAAGCCACAGAGTGGAAAACATATTCACAATAACCAGCAAACATAAAAAAATTCCTAAAATCAGTCATAAAAAGAGACCGCCCAAAAGAAAAATGGACAAATTTGCTGGGCACTCAGCTGCTCTACAAGTTCGAGCGACCGCAGTACGCTGAGATCCTCGCCGACCACCCCGACGCACCCATGTCCCAGGTGTACGGGGCGCCGCACCTGCTGAGGCTGTGTGTACGAATCGGAGCGATGCTGGCCTACACGCCTCTGGACGAGAAGAGCCTGGCCTTGTTACTGAACTACCTGCACGATTTCCTCAAGTACCTGGCGAAGAACTCGGCGACTTTGTTCAGCCCCAGCAACTACGAAGTGGCCCCTCCCGAGCACCACCGGAAAGCCGTGTGAGGCGCTCCCCTCGCGGTCGGACCCGCACCCTTCCTGTCCTTAGTCCTCTTGTACAGACGCTGTCCTTTGAAAACGTTAGTGTATAACAGAATCGATGTTTGTTTTCTGTTGGATTTTAAACAGAGAAAATAAAAGGGGTTCCAGCTCCTTTTTCCTTTTCCTTTTCCTTTTAAAGTCGCTACCAGTGTACGGATGACAACGAGAGACTCTAGGGTCTCGCACGCCTAGGTGACAAAGCTGCTTTCACTGCTGTGGTTCTCCTTTGACACTTTGCACTTTTATAACACGTGTTCATGCTCGACGACAAACGCTGACCCCTAGTGCCAAAGGTTCCCCGTGTATATACCCGGCCCTCCTTCCGTTTGTACTCCTTTTTTTTACTGGTGCTGACAGTCAAGAGCTTCTCCTCTGCAAGTCGCGCCCACGGCTCCTGGGCCTTTCTCTTCGCTCAGACGCCGGAGACGGTGGCTTGTTCGTGGTTTTGTATTTGTGTCTAATGCACGTTTCCCATGGTAGGCGCTATGAGTTGTGTAGCCGCGGTTTTCCGGAACAGCCAGTCTTTTAGGAAAAAAAAAAAAAAAGAAAGAAAGAAAAATGGACAAATTTGCAACAGGCATTTGCAACAGGCATTTACAAAAGAGGAACTTTAAATGTCCAGTAAATATATTGAAAGATGCTCTGCCTATTACTCATTAGAGAAGGCAAACTACAACCACAGCACAACACAACTGCACGCTCACAGATCAGCTGAAATTAAAAAGTCAGGAACAAAGTTTATGAAGATGTGGAACAGAAGATCTCATAAGCTGCCAGTCCAAATGCTAATTAGTATGACCTCTTTTGGAATTTGGTAGTAACTATAGTAAAATAAGATAAAATAAATTTACATCCAATGACCTACTGTTTTCTCCTGGTTGTATATTCAACAGACGTGCATAAAAATGTATCAAGAGATGTGTAGTTTAAATGTTTGTGGTAGCATCATACATATTGAGCAAGCCAAGTAGAATAGGAAAACAGAAATAGATCGTTAAAGAAGCCATCTAGGAAATCCCACCTTCCCTAAACCAAGGACACTTAAGAGCAAATGGTTTGCAGTTCTCCTCCACAACCAGAGGGTAAATAGCTTAAATCACCTACTCAGGGAGACAGATAGCAGAAATCCAATTAGTGCCATTTGCCAAAGAAGTGCCAGATGAAATTAAAGGGATAAATCTCATTTTAGCACATCAACATAAAACTGATGAATATTCTATTGAGATTCCCCTCTAAAGCCTCCCCTAAACACCTGTGGACAAAAAAAAGGGGGGGAGGGCACAGGCTAACCTGATAAGCTCAGGGAAGGCCTGCTTGGTAATCTTGCAAATTCAAAGACCTAAAGTGACCACAAAAGGCTGGTCCGAAATTAAAACTTTAACTAAAAGCAGTTATGGTGGGTAGTCACGTCCTAGGCCAGTATCTTCCCTGACAAGGTCAATCTTTACTTTAACTGAGCCTATCATCTATGATGACATATTCTTGAAATGTCAGGGTAACTTGTAACTTCCCTTTTTTCCAGACCCCTTAAGGCACAACCAAATGCCCTGGGTGCAAGGACCGATACCACAAATTCCTTTATTGTTATTGTTATCATGTTAATTGTTGGCTGTTAAATTGTTATTGTTATCATGTTAATTGTTGGCTGGTACCCACCTAAGTAAAAGAAGTATGTGTCTATCATTTTACTTTTTATCCAGTCCCAGAGGTCTCCCACCTTTTGCTTTCTCCCACCTCTCCAATCTATCACCAATGGATTTGAGGTAACCCACTTATATCTCCTTTTTTGATTGTAATGTATAAAACAAGATGAAAAACTGCCATTCTCTGGAGCACTGTTCCAATCCCTTTAGATTCTGCTTCCTAGCAATTGTCTACTTTTACCTTAACACACCCAACCTTTAAAACCTCTCAAAACAAAGGTTCCAGCATGTGCTCTCCCTCCCAGGAGCATTTCCCTTCCCCCTCTTCTTTCCCCACAGGCACACACCTGCACCTTCTAAACTCTAAGGGACCCATAAGACATGCAGCCAGGAAAGCAAAGGGCAGGGGAAGCTTACCCTAGGCTAAGCCCTGAACCTGTCCCCAACGCCCCCCTCCCTAGTCCTTTCTTGTTTCATTGTCCCAGCTTCAATAAACATCCTCTCAAAACCACCTGCACTTGTGTTGTGAAATCTTTCCTGCACAAATTCAAGAACCACACACACCAAATGGCCCTAGGTAGACCCACTCAGGAATATATATATATATATATATATATATATATATATATACACACACACATACACACACACACATACATACACTAGGGGCCTGGTGCACAAAAATTTGTGCACTCAGGGGGATCCCTCAGGCCAGCCTGTGCCCTCTCACATTCTGAGACCCATCGAAGGATGTCCACCTGCTGGCATGCCTGGCCAGCCTGGGTGATAGCTGTTTGCAGGCTGGCCAAGCCCCCCAGTGGGAACCCTCACCCCATGGGGGTGTGGCCAGCCTGGGTGAGGGGCTGAGGGCTGTTTTCAGGCTGCCCACAGCCCCTTCAGGGTTCGGGTCCCTACTGGGGTGCCTGGCCAGCCTGGGTGAGGGGCTGAGGGCTATTTTCAGGCTGCCCACAGCTCCCATTGACCCAATGTCCCAGCGAGGCTAGCTGGAATCAGGTTTCTGGGGTTTATTTATCTTCTATAATTGAAACTATGTTGCCTTGAGCAGAGGCCCAGCCAGCCGAGGCAGGCAGTTTCCTCCAAACAGAAGCCTGCTGTTTGCTCTAGCTCAGTGGCTGCTGGCCGCCACCTTGGCTGGGTTAATTTGCATACAGTCACTCTGATTGGCTGATGGGTGTGGCTTGGATGGTGGGAATGACTTAGGTGTCTCAGAGTGATGGTTAATTTGCCTATTACTCTTTTATTAGATTAGACTAGGGGCCTGGTGCATGAAATTCATGCATGGAGAGGGGAGAGGGGTTCCCCAGCCCAGCCTGCCCCCTCTCACATATTGGGATTAGGGGGTGCCCTACTGATGGCTTAGGCCTGCTCCCTGCTCCCTTGGCCTCCCTTTGTGGGAGGTGACCAGGCTAATCAGGGGATGCCACCAGCCCCATCACCCTGCTGCTGCAGCCACTGCCAGTCACCACAGCCACCAAGGTGTTTTCATCAACATGCAGTCCAGTCCCTTCACCATGAAAAAATGACAACTTTCTTTAGGCATTTTCAAGATGTGTCTTTCATAGGATATGACATTTCTTTCTTTCTCTTTTTTTAATCCTCACCTGAGGATATGTTTCCATTGATTTTTAGAGAATGTGGAAGAGAAGGGAAAAACAGAGAGAAACATCAAAGTGAGAGGAACACTTTGATTGGTTGTCTCCTGCATATGCCCTGACCTGGGCCCTGACCGGGGAGAAGCCTGCAACCTAGGTACATGCCCAGACCCTGCAGTCAGCAGGCTGAGGCATTATGCACTAAGCCAAACTGGCTAAGGCAGGATATGACATTTCTTAGCCCTCCAACAGTGGACCTTCATTTTTTTTTTCTCCAAGAGTGTGGTGGAAAACCCTAGATTACCTTTTTAGATTCTTATTACCCAAGTTACTAAGAATATTACAGTGGCATACAGGGAGCTTAGCCAATGAGAGGTAAGAAAAGGTGTTTCCTCTGTAGTTCACTCCGATCACCGGCTCCACCCCTGTCCCTCCAATCCCAGCTCCACCCCTGCCCAGGCCTGTAACCTCTGGCCAAGGCTGCAGGCCTGGGCAGAAGACCCCCAAGCCCCTCCTATTGCTGGCTTCACAGAGCCCAGGCCTCTGCGATCATGGGCTCTGCTCCTGCCTCCTCTGATCACTGGCTCTGCCCTTGACCCACTGGTATCCTCTGGCCTGGGCAGGGGTCCCCCAGCCCCCTCTGATCACCTGTTCCACCCCTCGAACTCCACTGTCTCCCCCACCACCTGCCTGGCTAACAGGCCTGACCACTTCAGTGACAGGGCTGAGCCAGACTGGGCACCACTATCTTGTGACTATGGGGGTGGCCATCTTTGTGATGGAGTGATGCCTAGTTTGCATATTATTCTTTTATTAGATGGGAGATATATATATATATATTTCAGAGAGGAAAGGAGGGGGAGAGAAAGATAGAAACATCAATAATGAGAGAAAATCATTGATCTATTGTCTCCTGCACACCTCCAACTGGGGACTGAGCCTGCAATCCGAGCATGTGCCCTTGACTAGAATCAAACCTGGGACCCTTCAGTCCCAAGGCCGATGCTCTAGCCACTGAGTCAAACCAGCTAGTGTGCCAGGTCCCCTTTGTGGTAACAAAATTGAAAGCATCTGCAGGGATCGTCATAACTGACTGGCACAAAATTCTAAAAAGATCAATTTTAATTCAAAATCAATGTTAGCCACACATCATTTTTGAAAAGTATTATAAAATACAAATTCTGGTAAGGAGTTGGCTGAGAACCTCTGCTTCATCTGGGGATGGTAGCTTCCTCTCTCCAGACCCCTTATCCTCTGGCTCTTTGATTGCCCCTCGTCTACCCTCCCCTCTGATGCTGCGATTCCTGGGAGCTAGGACCCAGGTCCACTCTTCACTCTCTCAGGTGAGTCCAGACACTCTCAGGTCTTCAAATGTCACAGTCTGCCACCTAAGGACCCCCAAACCTAGGTCTGCTGTCCAGAACTGTGTCATCTGGCCCCCATTCCACTCCAGATATAAGATCCTTGCTGGGTCTCTATTGCTCAAGCCTCAGGACAAGCTGTTTCCCACCTAGAATGTTTGCTTCCAGATTTCATCCCAAGCCCCGCCCCTCCTTGAATGAGAAACCAACCCCCCCACACACCTGGCCAGCACTTTGTGATGGAATCATCATCAACCCTGAGTTCCTCCAAACACCCTGTGCTACCCTCTGACCTCCCAACAGGCTGTTTTCTTGGCAGGGAATGCTCTTCCCAGTAATCTTCCTCTACTCATTCTTCAGACTCACACATGCCCTCCTCCAGGAAGTCCTCCTCCCTGTAATCTACCACTCCCAGGCTGGGGCAGACACTTACTCTGGGTTCCACAGTTCCCTGTGCCTCTCCAGCCCAGTCCAGACCATGCTGGGGGGGTCAATGGTGACTGATCTGCTTACCCCACTGGGTTGTGAGTCTGAGGAGGAAGGCTGGTTCTGCAAGGAATGTTAGGCCATTAAACCAAACAAAGCCCTGTTCCTGGTAGGTAAGGCAGGGGGCCTTGTTTTTGAGCCCTGTACCTGGGGGAAGGGTAGATGAAAAGAATTCTCCCTTCAGGGCCTTGGGGGGAGGGAGTATATTTGCAAATCAATGAACTCAAGGGGCAGTTATAAAGCAAGGTTCTAGCGTGCTACACTCACTCTGGATTTGGGATTTGTGGACTCCCCAGAGACCGCGTGCATTATTAAAACTGTTTTTTCCACCTCTTCAAAGCATCGCTTAGTTTTTTGGTCTTTCTGCAACAAGTCGAGCTATCTCAGTCTTCACTATAACCTCATTGTCCTGCCAGGCCTGGCCACACGGCTCACTGGCATCAACCCTGGATGGGAGAAGCTGAGGCCCAGATGGCCTGGGACCACTAGCACTTGGAACAGTTGGACCCCTCTGCATCCTCGTTCTCTAGATCCCCCAGGCAATCACTCCTTATTCTGGAAGTTAGAGCATGAAAGAAAACATGGAATTAAATGCAGGAAGAATTTACTTCAGACTTAGAGATAACGGTGCATAAAGGGGAATGGACTTCGAAGTAACACAGCCAGTGACCTCTTGACCTTGGGTGGGGCTTTTTGTCAGTTCTCTAAAAGTGGGGCACATTTTGTAGAAATATGGAAAATAACAGAACCAGGCTGGTTCTGGCAGCAAAACTGAGAACATTAGCAACCTTAGTTCCTCGGGTTGGGGGACTGGGGGTGAGGGCCAACACTGACAGGACCAGGGAGTAAAGCGTTGAAGGGAGAAAGTGATTCCTTTTCTGTAGACTTTGAGATTGTTAGTGAGCTCATAATCCTGTACTCCTGTGTAACTGAATCTCTATGGAAAAGCATATGGAGATAATAACACTGACTCTGGGCTGTGTGGGGTGTGGGTACCATGCCTGCAGCATGCTGTAGCTGGCTCACATCAATTATCTGCCAATATTGTCCATTAATCACGCGATGTCCATTAACCCTCAAAGGGAGGTACTAATATGCCATCCCACCTTATGATGAGGAGCTGGAATAAGCCACATCCCTGAGAATGGTTGTTACTACGTTCTGAGAGGCAGGTAGTTGTGAGCTCCGATTCCAGGTGGTAAAACAGAGTCTGGCTAACAGCTGAAGTCACTCTGGGAGACACTGTGGCAGGGAGAGCGGGATTTAGGCCATCACGGTTCCAAGCCCAAGGCAGCATCCTCAAAGCTCAAACCTGAACCTCTCGTGCCTCTCCATCTCATCTCCCAAACTTTTTCTGTTCCATTTGGATGCAGGACCATTAAGCTGCCCTGAGATGCTGTCCTTCAGCCCTCTTCCACGCCACCAACCAGCTAAGCCACACAGTTTCATCAAACAAGACACTTCTCGCCCTGTGAGAGTTCCAAAGCCAGCTTTTGAGATGGGGATATTTTCACTCCACTTAATGTCTGTGTCTTCCTGGCCAGGTGGGGTGTGGGACATGGGGAATTAGGGGTGAGGGAGACTGGCATCCAGCTGTGGGCTTGGGAGGTGCAACCAGTGTCAGACAAAGGATCACAGACCTGCAGTTGAAAGATCCTCCTGGCTGCAAGGGAGAGCAATGGGACAGGGGGTGGGGGTGAGGGGAGGGGGTGCCCTACGGAACAGGGAGGCCAGGAGTTCCTGGGGGTGACTGGGCTGAAGCCCAGCAGAGAGCAGAAGGGAGCCTTAAAGCCAGAAGCCACATGACTCAAGCGTTTGAAATGAGGAAATTCTCAACCAGAGAAAAACACAGTGCTGTCTCTAAGAGGAAAAAAAAAATGAAACGACGGACAGATGGGTCCATAGGGGAAGTGGATGTGAAACTGTTGTTATTAACCTTGTTATAAATAACAGGAAAGAAGCAAAGGGAAGGCCAAATGTTATAGACATGCCATTTGTGCAGCTTGGCCAGGAAGCTGCAACTTAACAGAAGCTACCAGTCCATTCCCCGAAGATCACTGGGGGAAGGGATAAACAGGGTGGAGAACGGATGCCTGCCCAGTAAAGTCTGGGTGAAATTGGGAAGGTACCTGTCTGTCACTCACACCTGGGACCAGGTCGCTGGCCAGAGTAGGTGTGGCCACTGCAAGCACTGGAAGAGAAAGATTTGAAATATTTACTGTCCTAAACAAAGAAGTTCGCTCTCTCTTGCGCTCTTCTCCTGGCACACTGGGGACTCCTGTTGCAGAGGGCCTGCTCTCTTGGCCCCCGTACATTCACCCACATAAACCCATAGCCATGTGGGCCCCACACAAGGGACTAATGGACTGTAACTAGCCTAATGCTAAAGCAGACCCAATGCCAGCGTGGAACGGAAACTGGGCACTGGCTTTGCTTTTAGCTCAGTTGACGCCCCAACCCCACTTCCTCCAGGACTGGATTAAGGGAAATGGGACTTTAGAAACCTGGATGTGTAATTCCATGCAAATAAAAATCACCATCCTCCCTCACGAGTCTCAAAAAATTATTTTTCTTGAGATATCGTAAGGACTCCATCTCAAGCACTCGGTGGGGAAAGGACACCCTACTTCCACCTATAACAGAGGGAGACA
>PVJC01048992.1:0-12339 GCA_004026665.1 Murina feae | reverse complement strand
GCTTGTCAAGACTTCAGCACCCAACTCCAGGCCACTTGATCCCTCATGCTGGTCTGGGACTGGTTTGCATGATCCAAGCTCAGCCTGGGGCCAGTTTCAAAGGTCACCCCTGTGGTATCTCAAAGAAGCTTGGGCTCTGGGGAACATAGGGTGGAAATGGTCAACAGCAAGCCGGAGGCAGAACCCTGGCAGTTGGGGGCATGCAGTAGGTACTAGTACATACTGAGGCGTGGTCCAGCAGGGCTCCTGTGCCAAGGGTATGCAGGTAGCCTCCGCCTTTCAAACAGTCTGAGAGCTAAGGCGGGGGACAGAATGCAGGTAGGGCTAGACGGGACTTGGGCATTGTTAAACACTTAGTTGAGTATCTGTGGGCAATTCCTGAGATCTCTAAGTGGAACCTGAGTTTTGTTTTGCTTTATTTTTAATAAAGTACAAGTTATGTCATTGTCTTTTTCCCTTCCTTACTAATCCACTGCTTTACAAAACCCAACACACCTCCCCTAAATACTCATGGAGATGGGGAGGGTCCTGTGGCCTCAACCATTCTACTGCCCTGTTAGTGTGAAGCCCCTGCCCAGGCCATGGTGGGGAGGGGGCACAGAGTGAAGTCTGGTATCTGTGGAGCCTTGGGCTTGGCATTGGGGTTGGAGAGACCCTTGCAATGGGAAGCCTGGGGTGAGGTGGAACTGTCAGGGTAAGACAGGGAGGTGGGTGGTTTATTGCAAAGAACTAGGTTTCATTTTCTGGGAGCCTGTTCAGCTCTTCATCTGATGAGCCTAAGCTTTTTTTTATTTTAAATATGGTTGTTTGTTTTGGGCTCTGCTTCCTGAAGTATCAGTTTCTGTCAGACCAGTTTGTTAAAAAAGCACTTAACAAATACCAGAGTCCAGAATGAAAGTTAAATAAGGAGACAAAAAAAAAAAGGTTTGCTTTTACATAACTTGGATTTCATTCCCACTCGGGGTTAAACAAAGTTCTCTTCAGAATCAAGAATGCCCATTGGCCGGAGGGAGTTTCTGACCTGGGAGAGAAAGGGCAGTCGCCTTGGAGTGTGAGACCCGACCATGTGGCATTTGATTGCATCCCTGGACTTTAAAACACCAAGAAAGAAAATAGAAGAGAGTTATTTCTACCTTTTGTTATAGACTAGTTATCTTTCTGAAAATTCATGTAGAAATTTTTGACACTGATTTCTGTTCACAATAGTAATAGGTGAGCTCAATGAAAGACCCTTACAGGAAAGTTTTATAAAGCTAGGCCTCTGCAGGGCCAGGACTAGGGTGAGGCAAATGAAGGATGCCCCAAAACTCAGCAATCAAGATTAATAATGTGTTGCCCTAGCCAGTTTGGCTCAGTGGATAGAGGTCGCCCTGCAGACCGAAGGCTTCCGGGTTCCATTCGAGCCAAGGGCACGTACCTCAGTTGCAGGCTCCTCCCTGGCCCACCCAGGCCCTGGTCAGGGCGAATGCAGGAGGCAACCAATCGATGTGTTTTTCTCACATCGATGCTTCTCTCTGTCTTTCCCTCTCTTTTCCACTCTCTCTGAAAATCAATGGGAAAAACATCCTTGGGTGAGGATTTAAAAATAAGATTAATAATATGTTGATGCCATATTTTAACAGATTAGAATTAATGTAAAAATCCATAATAAACAAATTATCAAAAAATAATATATTTTTACTGATTTCAGAGAGCAAAAGAGAGGGAGCTAGAGATGGAAACATCAACGAAAAGAGAGAATTATCGATCATATGTGTTTGCCCCAAAAGCACTGTGATTACACACACACACACACACACAGCGTTAACATGTGCCCAGTTAAACTGTTAACATCAGGGCATTAAGGGTAGGGAGCTGAGGCTGTTAGCTCCTCACAGTCAGTGGGGACCAAGATCCTTATACTGGTTCCTTGACTAGTGAAAACATTGAATTAAACCGGTAACATTTACACCTACAGTACAAAGGAAACATTCCTCTTTCAACAACTCTTCTCATCTAGGTCTTTATTATCAGGGGAGAAACACTTCCCTCATTCTTTGGAAGAGAATCCTGTCCTCTCTGTAAAGGGGAATGAATGCTGTCTGCAAGCATTTGCAGATGCAGTGAGTCAGGGTATGTGGAGGCACGCAGAGCAGTGCCCAGCCTGTGGTAAGTCCTGTGCTCACCAGAATAACCGAGCAATGAGCGTATTTCTGAATAGCAGTTCCCTTTGTCACCCAAGAATGATGCCCTCTGACTTAATGGTTAAGATTCTGCAGTTTCTCTTTGTGGGAGGAGGGTTGCCAATTCTTTCATCTTCATTTTAAGAGGTTCGCCTGCATGTGTGGGAGGGGCTCGTTCCCATAAATGTTCCAGAGCACTGTCTGTGCTTACATAATAATGCTCAGCACATTCTCCCATGATGGGGCCTATTGCAACACCATCAGAGAGGACTGGGCCTTGCAAATCTTCAAAAGGATAGATTGTGGTACATGATGCTTCTTAGGCTCCTTTGTCCATGAAACCCACTCCCTTCCTCTGTTTTTCATTCATGCCTCAGTATTATCTCTTGAGTAGTGTTCTATGGACTACATTTTTGGAAACTCTAATTTCTTCAAGATGATTATATTAATTTAGGAGGATATTTTACCCAAACAGCAGTAGACTAGAAGTTAATTGGAGCTGATGGCCAGTGTGGAACGTGACACTAATAGTCATAACTATTCTGTATTGAGTATCTGTCAGGTGTCAAGCATTGTCTTGAGAGCTTTACAAGTGTCACTTCACTTAACTCTCTTAACAGTCCTCTTAGAGATGGTGGTTTAATGCCCTGTTTTACAGAGTAGAACATTTAGGAGCAAAAAGGTTAAAGAGTTTGCCCATGGTCACAACACAAGTAGTGGAGCCAAGATTCAACTCCAGGTCTGTCTGACTTGAAACTTCATGAATTTCTATTTCTGGTTTGAACACAGTGGTATAAAGGTAGCATTTCTCTTCTTCCTGGACTGAAATCAGCCAAAAGCAACAAAGAGAGAGAGAAACAAATACTCAAAAAATTTTTTCCTAGATAGTATGAGGTAGCTGAAACCCCAGTTCCCCAATTAACATATAACATTGTTGTATGTTACTGGAGGCCCGATGCACAACATTTGTACACGGGTGGGGGTTGGCGGTGGGGGGGGGGAGGGGGGAGAGGGGGTTTCTCAGCCTGGCCTGTGCCCTTTAGCAGTCCGGGAGTCCTCGAGGGATGTCCGACTGACAGCTTAGTGCAGAGGCAGGAGAGGATCCCACCACTGCAGCTTTGCCAGCCGTCAGCCCAGCTTCACCAGCAGTCAGCCTAGCTTGTGACTGAGCAATGCTCCCCCTGTGGGAGCACACTGACCACCAATGGTGGTCAGTGCGCATCATAGTTACCAGTCGCTTGGCCAATGAGTGGTCAGTGCGCATCATAGTTACCAGTCGTTCCACTGTTTGGTCGATTTGCATATTACTCTTTTATTAGATAGGACTAGGGTCCCGGTGCACGAAATTCATGCACTGGAGGGGGGTTCCTCAGCCCAGCCTGCCCCCCTATCACATACTGGGAGCCTTCAGGGGGTGTCCTACTGACGGCTTAGGCCTGCTCCCTGCTCCCCTTGGGGAGTGGGTCTAAGCCGCAGTCTGGCCTCCTTTCGTGGGAGGCAACCAGGCTAATCAGAGGAAGCCACCAGCCCCATCACCCCACTGCTGCAGCCACTGGCAGTCACCGCAGCCAACAAGGTGTTTTCATCAACATGGACTCCAGTCCCTTCACCAAAAAAAATGACAACTTTCTTTTGGCATTTTCAAGATGTGTCTTTTATAGGATATGACATTTCTTTCTTTCTTTCTTTTTCACCTAAGGATATGTTTCTATTGATTTTTAGAGAATGTGGAAGAGAAGGGTCAAACAGAGAGAAACATCAAAGTGAAAGGAACACTTTGATTGGTTGCCTCCTGCATGAGCCCTGACTTGGGCCCCAGCCAGGGAGGAGCCTGAAGCCTAGGTACATGCCCTTGGTCAGAATTGAACCCAGACCATGCAGTCAGCAGGCTGAGGCATTATGCACTGAGCTAAACCGGTTAGGGCAGGATATGACATTTCTTAGCCCTCCAGCAGTGGACCTTCATTTTTTTTCTCTAGGAGTGTGGTGGAAAAACCCTAGATTGCCTTTAGGGATTCTTATTACCCAGGTTACTAAGAATATTACCAGTGGCATACAGGGAGCTTGGCCAATGAGTGGTCAGAAAAGGTGTTTCCACTGTAGTTCACTCTGATCACCAGCTCCACCCCTGCCCAGACCTGTAAGCTCTGGCCAAGGCTGCAGGCTTGGGCAGAAGACCCCCAAACCCCTCCAATCACCAGCTTCACAGAGCCCAGGCCTCTGCAATCACCAGCTCTGGTCCTGCCCCCTGCCATCACTAGCTCTGCCCTTGCCCCACTGGCAGCCTCTGGCCAAGGCTACAGGCCTGAGCAGAGGACCCCCAGACCCCTGCATTGCCAGCTCTACCCCTGCCCAGGCTCTGAGATTGCTGGCTTCATCCCTGCCCCACTGCAGCCTCTGGCCAAGGCTATAGGTCTGGGCAGTAGCCCCCCTGGCACCTGCTTTGCCAGCTCCACTGGTGCCCAGACCCCTGCGATCACAGGCTCCTCCTCTGCCCCTCCGATCACTGGCTCCATGGGGCCCAGCCCCCTGTGATCTCTAGCCTTGCCCCTGCCCAGGCCTGAGGCCTCTGGGCCAGGCCTTATGCCTGGATAGGGCACCCTCATACCCTTCTGATCACTGGCTCTGCCCCTGCTCCCTCTGATCACTGGTTCCACCCAGGCCCATGCCTGAGGCCTCTGGCCTGGGCAGGGGACCCCCAGCCCCCTCTGATCATCTGTTCTGCCCCTCAGGTCCCCCACCTTCCCTGCCACCTGCCTGGCTAACAGGCCTGACCACTTCAGTGGTGGGGCTGAGCCAAACTGGGCACCACCATCTTGTGGCTATGGGGGCGGCCATCTTTGTGATGGAGTGACACCTAATTTGCATATTACTCTTTTATTAGATAGGATGTTATATATGTTGTATGTCATCTATATCTTAATGTTACATGTTAGCTATATCTTGATAAAACTAAAATTAAATAGTTGTTCTTTTTCTTTCTTTTTTTTTTTTAAAGAGCCAGTTGCAATTCTTGAAACCAACATGCAAAACCTAACTCTCTTGATTGCAATATTGGGCAAGCATGCATCTACTGGTACCAAGAATTTCCCTATATTCTGTTCGGTATCAAAAGACAAAAGTGAGGCTTCCAAGGAACCAGAGACTAGTCATATTTGAAGAAGCTCTGCCTCTGTGCATCACAGAATACTCTTTGAGTTGTAAAAATTTCACAGCTGCTCATCTTTATTACATAGGAAGCAAAACCTAAAGAAGTTTACTTAACTCAAATCAAGAGAAATTCCACCAGGCCTAATGCTTGCCTCACACAAACCTTCTGTAAATAGCTCATCAAGGAAAAATTCATCTCCTGCAATGGTGAACAATCTAAAAGAAATGAGCACAGGAAACCATACAAAGCTGCCCATCTGGTGTGACTCATTGCTTGAGCATCAACCTACAAACCAGGAGGTCACAGTTCGATTCCTGATCAGAGCATGTGCTCAGGTTGCAGGCTCTATCCCCAAGATGAAGCATTCAGAAGGCAGACAATCAATGATTCCCTCTCATCATTGATGTTTCTATCTCTATCTCCTGCTCCCTTCCTCTCTGAAATCAATAACAATATATATTTTTAAAAACTGTACAAAGCTACTATAAGGGAAAAAAGATGAAAAGAGAAGGAAACCAAGTGATAAACAAAGACTATACACTGGAATAATGTTGCTATGAAACAGATAATTATGATCAAATATTTAATCTTGAATTTTTAAAACATAATAAAACAATTGCTTCTATAAAACTGGAACACAAAGCAAACCAAGCTAAAACTCAGGAAGGATGCAGTGAGATGATGGATGAAATGAGCTGGCAGAACTCAAATGTTAGTGCAAGCCCAGAGACAAAGCTCGTGCATTCATCTACATGCAGCACTAGTAGAACACAAAATGGGTGATGCAAACAGAAGGGGAAATTTGAACATGAATACCACCAGAGCATGATTAGAGGGGAAATTTTGGGCCAGATGAGGTCACCTCTAAAAATCCAAGGTGGTCTGCTATAGTTTTTGGTCCAGATTTAAGGCTAACTCTGACTACAACTTTCAACAGATATCATGTATTCAAAGAGCTCAAAGTTAAAAACAATAGAGTGTATCAAAGTCTCTCTTACAGGTTGTCAAATTATTGCATGGGGAATTTAATTTAAGGGAAGCATGCCGAAGAATCATTACTGTAGGTAAATAATTTAGGAGTCCTTAAATCCCTTTACACAGAAACACAAATGTGCACCCCTAGGTAGGTAGGTAGATAGATGATAGACAGACAGATAGATAGATACACACGTAAATACATACTGTAAACTAAACGTATAGGAATGTATAGGCCTAGGCTCGCCCTATCAGAGACTACAAATAACGCCACATTTCCCTCTCACTGCCAAATTACATTAGCTAAGTCCTCGTTTAGCTTACCTTTGGAAAAGCTAGCTTGGTTTTTTTTTTGTTGTTGTTTTTAACCATGTTTTCTACACCAAGCATCACTGGAAATTTCTTGGAAACGTGTACTAGCTTCCGAATCCATTCCAGTTGTACCACTGCCTCAGTAGTGATCACCCCATCTCAGCACCATCCTGAGCTTCTGTCTGCTCTGCCGTATCTGTTACCTGGAGGCTCCTAAAATGCCCTCTCTCTGGTTACTGCTTCATCCCAACCAGGCCCAAGCCCCTTTCCCTTATTTCCTCAGAGTGCTAGCTAAACCCAGCTGTGATGTTTAACAAAGACTTTCTAAAAGCTGGTGGTTAACGTGAAGGAATTGTAACACAGGCCTAAAAACCCCACAGATTTTGGGACATTCCCCAGGAGTCCCTTGTGGAACCCAGTTTTGCTTAAACTCCAGCCTGCAACCATGTAGTGAGGCCACTAAACTTCACTTCTCTGCTGATCCCATGGTGAGTCTTTGCATACATCTTCTCTTTCAAGAGGTCAGGCCCCAATAGAAGAAGAAATTACCAACTAACAACAGTATGAAAGCCCTTTCCAGCAGCCTTGTCTCATTTCCAGGACCTACCTTTTACCAGAATGATTGACAGCAGAAATGTCCCATTCCCAACCAACAGGGAGGGGTAACCTTGCCCTAACCAGGCCTCACCAGAGGTCCAGACAATTCACTATTCAATATAGGATTATAGTCTAGCACCAGGCCAAGCATCACAAACTCAATCTAGTTTATTTTTTAGATCTCTTCGTATTCAAGAGAACAATGCTCCAGCTATTTCGGTCTTCTATCTTAATCTCCTATGAGCAACTATTTGCAAAGCAATATCTACATATACTTTTTCCAAAAATAAGAAATAATATGGCTATGCTTTGCAATGTGTATACTTTACCCACACTTTTCAGATCAGTGTAGCTCCTTGCACCATGCATATCAAACATTCATTCTCGAAGATGGTGTGGTATCCAGTCTCTGAAGATAGCCCCTCATGAACCTCATCTCCTGGTATTAAGCCCTTGAGTAGCTCTCTCTAACACAAAATCGGGGTTAGTCTCATGTTTCATGATTCAATAATCCAATAAATTGTGGCAGAAGTAACATTGTGCCAGTGCTAGGCCTAATTCTAAGAATATCCTTGCAGCTTCTACTTTTGAACTTTTGGGAGCTCCGAGCTGCCATTTAAGAAGTTAGGCTACCTGTTAAACAGACCACATATGGGAGAGGTCATGTAGACAGAGGTCCCAGCCTTCCAGCCATCCCTACTCCAAACATATGAATGATGCCATTCTGAGGGTTCCAGCCAGGCCACTATTTGACTACGGCTGCTTGGAGTCCATTGCTATACAATTACAGATAGCTGAAACAGAGCTTATGTCTTACATGAGAGTCAAAGGGGAAAAAATCTACCCCAGAGGCAACTTTCTAGCTTTCATCTCTTATCTGCTTAAAGTTGCAAAATTGTTTCTCTTTCCATATTTCAAATATGGTAGGGCCAGTTTACAGTTAAGGTTCCAGCTCAAAGTATCATTTCTTTCTTATCCCCTTAGCAGTCTTTGTATAGCTCAGAGCCTGCACAGGAGAGCACGGCCCTGAAATGAGGGCACAGGAAAATCTCTTTTCTCCTTCTGTGCTTAACTCCACGGGTCATGGCCTTTCTCTATTACAGCAAGAGAAGCCTACTTAGGAAAGAGCATGTATTACATTAAAAATTTTGCAAGTATACTTGCAAATAATATTTGTCATGTAGAGCACGGTGACTATAGTTAATAATAGTGTGTTGCATATTTGAAAGTTGCTAAGAGAGTAGATTTTAAAAGTTCTTATCACAAGAAAACAGATGTTGTAACTCTGGTGATGGATGTTAACTAAACTTATTGTGATGATCATTTAGCAATATATACAAACTAGAGGCCTGCGTGCACAAAATTTGTGCACGGGCGGGGGGTGGTCCCTCAGCCTGGCCTGCACCCTGATCACCCCTAACCACTCTGCATGCCTGCCTCATCACCCCTAACTGCTTGCCTGTCTGCCTGATTGCCCCTAACCACTTGCCTGCCTGATCACCATTAACTGCTTGCCTGCCTGCCTGATCATCCCTAACCACCACTGCCTCAGCCACCTGGGATCCAGGCTTCCCTCCACCAGCTGGCTGCAGGCACCCAGAACCCAGGCCACTTTGCCCAGGCCAGCTGCAGTTACTTGGGACCCAGGCTGGCTTTGCCCGGATTGACCACAGGCACCTAAGACTGCAGGCGGCTTCCCCCGGGCTGGGCCCTGGCTTTGTTAGGAAGGACATCTGGAATGACGTCCAGAAGACATCCAGTCTATCTGGTCTAATTGGCATATTATCCTTTTATTAGTATAGATATCCTATCATTATGTGTATACATGAAACTAACATAATGTTATATGTCAATTATTCCTCATTTTTAAAAAAGAAATCAATGCAATAACATATAAGATGTTCCACCTCACTAATAAAGTATGCATGTTAAAATATCGAAACCATTTTTCACACAACACATTGGCAGAGACCCAAAAGGCAGATGATACTCGGTGCTGGTGTGGGAAACAGGCCATAAATACTGTGGGTGGAATTTTTTTAAACTTTTGCAAATATGAAAGAAAGAAAGAAAAGAAACACACATATTAAAATATTAAGGTAGAGTCCAGCTGTTGTGGCTCAGCAGTTGAGTGTTGACCCTTGAACCGGGAGGTCATGGTTTGATTCCAGTCAGGGTACATGCCAAAGGGGGTGTGTAGAAGACAGCCTATCAATGATTCTCATCATTGATGTATCTATCCCTGTCTCCCTCTCCCTTGCTCTCTCTGAAATCAATAAAAAAATATTTAAAAATATTAAGCTAGAGATATTGGTATGAAATAAAATATAAATGCAGCAGAATGGAGTATATTGTACACCTAGATTTAAATTAAATGTTATTGTAATCTGATTTTACAACATGGTATAAGGCAAGTCCATCTTGACCACTGCCTAAGGGAATCATTACTGGGGCAACAATTACCGTATTTCTGCAACAAAGAGCAAGGGGATAGTATTTAATCTCCACTTAGTCAAATAAATGCATGTATGGCCAATTCCTAATTACCCAAAAGCAATAGCAAGGTTGTATCACAGGTTGCTGACAAATCATCTTCTGCCAATTAGCTCCTTCTCATCATCCCTAGATCCATTTTTTTTTTTTTTTGTCTTCCTAATGGCCTTCTGCTCTTGCTCCTCAATTCACAAGGTCTATAATAAGACAATTTATTTATAGGGATAAATTTAAGAGCAATTTATTCAATCATTCATAAAGCATTCAGTGAGTGCTTACTACAGAATAGGTACTCTTTGAAACACTCCAAACAAGGTGAGAACTCAATTCTGGTTGCTGCAACAATTACAGAACATTTTGTAGTTTCCAAAACATATTCAAACACATTATAGCCTCTGGTGTATTAAATTTGTTACCAAACACCTAAACCTCTCAACAAAGATGAGGATAATTCCACCCACTTATCTCTAGGTTTGTAGGAGTTGTTTGCATAAATTCAGTGCCACTGAAAGAGGGTTTTGTGGCCCTGAATTATGCCAAACATAAAGAAAGCTGGTGATATTTCTGCAGAGGCTTAATAAATGTTCCTTATTGATAAGTAGTCATAAATGTAGGTGATGATGCCACTGCAAAGTCACCATTTATAAATAATACAATGCACTTGGAAACTAAGTGCACCTCTCAATAACAGAAATGATGCAAGCTTATGTAGAAAAATAAATTAACAATATGCTATAATAAGTGCTTTAAAAATACTTACATCATACAAAATGTGGGGAGGGAGCTAAACTCTGATATTTCTTTCTAGTTTCTGAGTATTTATCAGAATTTTTCTCACAAAGTGGTCAGATAGTTTCTTATTTCATGCCTTAGGACATGCTAAATTATTAGGTGGACCTGCTGAATTATTGAATAAGCTCAGGCAGATAATAATAATAAATATTTTATTAGTACCAAGAGAAGCATTTTCTAAAAAACAGATGAATTCTAGAAGCTTTGGAGCTCAAAATAAAACATATTCAAAGAATAGTACATATATTTCATATATAAAATGTGGGCATTAGCAATATATTTGCTAAAATTTTGTTGTCTATTTCCATGTGTGAAGAATAATTTGAACACATTTCATGTGGTGGCTGAATGACAGTGGTCATTTGAAACGTGTTCCTCAGAAGCCATATCTAGGGCTAAAGAAATTTAAGATCTAGTTTTGTTTTTCAGTCCAGAGTGAAGTTAACCAGAGTTGAAAGCTATTAATTTTACAGATGATGGAAAAATGATGAGAGAAAAAATGAGACTGCTGTTTCCCTATGACTTCAAAGAATCCTGCAGCCACTTTCATTCATCTAAGAAAACAGCCCTACTAATTATATTACATGTAATTATATTATTATATATAATAAGCTAATCTCATAGTTGCCTGTTTTATGGAAAGAGAATTTAGGCTTTGGGAGAACTGTGCAAAAGTGAAAAAACCAGAAAGAAACCCCTAGATCTTCTAACTCTGGCTCAGACACTTTCCTTGTAACTTGAGGAGCATTTCCTCCAGGTCTAACTGGTTCAGGGCATTGTGTACTCCTCAATAATGGGAATGTGTCTTTTCCATCTCCCCTAGTTTCCATGTCACCTGCCACTCTTGATCTTCTCCTATCTCTCTGGTCACTTCTCAGTCTTTTTATAGGCTCCTCTTCTAGTAGATACCTCCCAAGCCTTGCAGCTATTGGTCCTTCTTTGGCCCTTTTTCCTTTTAAAGCTTCATTCCCCCCCCCTCCCCCGGAGTAAATTTTCCTTTCCCATGTCTTCACCTATCAGCCAGATACAGATGACTTTCAACTTTAATTTCCAAGACCAGTCTCTTTTCTGAACTACAAACCTATGTGTTTGTCTTCTGTTTCCAAATGGATGCCCTTCTAAGTTCATGAAAGTTCAGCATCAACCGCTAAAGAGCTGCTCTTCTTCTCTTTTTAAATATATTTTTATTGATTTCAGAGAGGAAGGGAGAGGGAGAGAGAGAGATAGAAACATCAATGATGAGAGAGAATCATTGACCACCTGCCTCCTGCATGCCCCCAACTAGGGTTTGAGATCGCAACTCGGGCATGTGCCCTTGAGTGGAATTAAACCTAGGACCCTTCAGTCTGAAGTCCGGTGCTCTATCCACTGAGCCAAACCAGCTAGGGCAAGACCTGCTCTTCTTAATTTTTCCCTTTCTCAATGGACATCTTATCTATCAACTCAAATGTTGAAACCAAGAAATTGGGAATCATAGATTCCTTTCTCTCCCACAGACCCAAACAGTCAAGTCCTGAATATCAGCCTCTGAAATCTTCCTCAGATCTACCTTTGCTTATCCATTCCTGTTGTTGCTATCTCCTCCTCTTCCTCCTCCTCCTCCTCCTCCTCCTCCTCCTCCTCCTCCTCCTCCTCCTCCTCCTCCTCCTCCTTCTTCTTTATGTTTTCATCACTTCTCTCATAAACAAAACACCAGCCCTCTTTACCGGTCTCCCTAACTACAGATAGCCCCTAACCACCTATTCACCATAATGCCCCACAAAGTAGCTGTGTACATCAATCCTCCTTTAACCTTCAATGGACCCCTATCCAGACAATATGTGATCCCTCTCTACCTAAACTGCCTTATCTTACACA
>PVJC01048991.1:0-12347 GCA_004026665.1 Murina feae | reverse complement strand
CACACATACACACACAAAAGGCGCCTGGCAGACTGGGGCCATCATAGGACATCCACTGAGGGGTCCCAGACTGTGAGAGGGCACAGGCCGGGCTGAGGGACTCCCTCCACCCCGAGTGCACAAATTTTTGTGCACCGGGCCCCTAGTCTCTTATAAGCCTAGATGCTAAAGTCCTAAATATTAAAAATCCAAACTCAGTGATATGTATAAAAAGGGAACTATATCACAACCGTATTAGATTTATATTAAGAATGCAAAGTTGATCAAATTTTGAAAATCAATGCAATTTACTATATAAACAGAATTAAGGGGGGAAATCTTAAGGAGAAAAATGTTAAATTCAATATCCATTGTTAATATCACTGCAAATTAAGAATCACAAGGAATTTTCTTAATCTGACAAAAAATTATACAGGTAGGCAAAAGTAGATTTAAAGTTGTAATATAGCTAATGAAATAAACTCATGTACTCACAACTGTAAACCTACTTTTGCCCTACCTTGTATACAGCAAACTGGTAAAATACTGAAAGCATTATTCCTGAGATCAGTAATGAGGGACAGATGCTTGCTATGACCACTTCTGTTTAATATTATAATGGAGATTCTAGTCAATACAATAATGCAAAAAAAAAAGTTGTTAAGGCAAATAAGAAGAAATAAAACTCATTGGCAGATGATGCGATTATGTGCTTAGAAAGTCTAAAGATTCTACAGATAAGTTATAAATGACTTTAGCAAGGTTGTTGGATTCAAAAATCAATATATTACAAATTATACAAATTAGTCTTTACAGCAATAAATTTGAAAATATTTTAAATGATTCCTATTACAAAAACATCAAATACTTAAGACTAAAGCTAGTGAAAGACATGCAAGACATCTATGAATAAGACTAAAACATTAAGAGAAAGATATTGAAATGCTATATTTATGGATCAGAAGACTCAATATCATAAATCAATTTTCCACAAAGTAATCTACAGATTTAATAAAATCCTAATCAGAATTTCAGCTGGCTTGTGGAAATTGACAGACTGATTCTTTTTTTTTTTAATTATTATTTTTTTTAATTTTTTAAAAAATTATTACATAAAGCTTTACAAAGATTAGTAGATATATCTCTTTTTCCCCCTGCCCTTCCCCCCGCCTCCCCTACCCCCCAGTGTTTTGTGTCCATTGGTTATGCTTAAATGCATGCATAAAAGTCCCATATCTGATTCTAAAATTCATATTAAAATGCCAAGGTCCGATAATAGTCAATATATTCTTAGAGAAGAAAAAGTTGGAGAACTTGCATCACTAGATACCAACGCTTATTACAAAGTTACCATAATGAAGACAGTGTAATATTGACAAACGCATAGAGAAATAGACCAATTGAGCAGAATAGATGGTTTAGAAATACACTGACACATACATGGATACTTGATTTATGGTAATATTAGTGCTGAGGAGTATCCTATATAATAAAAGGGTAATATGCAACTTGACCCCTAAGGCAAAATGACTGGCCACCAGAGCAGACACTCAACACAAGTCAGTGTGCTCCCACAAGGGGAGCTCTGCTCAGCCACAAAGCCCAGCTGACAGCTGCAAGCACAGGGGTGGTGACAGGAGCTGTCAGTTGGACATGGCTGGAGGGCTCCCGAGCTGCCAGGGGGATGTCTGACTGCCAGCTTAGGCCTGATCCTCTGGGGATCAGAGGATCCCCAGATGGCAGATAAACATCCTCCGAGGGGTCCCAGACTGCAAGAAGGTGCAGTCTAGTCTGAGGGGACCCCCCCCCCACCCTCTGAGTGCACAAATTTTCACGCACCGGGCCTCTAGTATGTATATATGAATCTTGATTCCTCCTACTTAATACCATACACAAAATAAATTCCAAAGGGACTATGCAGCCAAATGTGAAAGATAAAGCTCTTAGAAAATAGTAGGTAAAAATCTTCATGATTGTATAGGCAAAAATATCTTTGCAAATAACAAAAAGAATTCTAAGTTAGATTACATCAAAATTAGAAACTTCCAATCATACTAAGGCATGACAATGAATGGACTTTGCAATTAGGAGTGAGAGAGTTAGAATAGAAAGCCTCTGAATCTCTGGAGTCTAGAGGTTTGAGAACTAGATTTAAAGAGATGAAGATTCTTAAGAAATTGTTGGTGGGAGTTGAATTGAAAAGGCAAAGAAAAATATTTGCACAATTCAGAAATTTAAAATATTCATATTTAAAATATATGAGAAACATCTACAACATTAAGAAAAAGACATTCCTTTCCCTGGCTGGTTTGGCTCAGTGGATAGAGCGTCGGCCTGTGGACTGAAGGTTCCCAGGTTCAATTCCGGTCAGGGGCATGTACCTTAGTTGCGGGCACATCCCCAGTAGGGGATATGCAGGAGGCAGCTGATCGATGTTTCTCTCTCATTGATGTTTCTAACTCTGTCCCTCTCCCTTCCTCTCTGTAAAAAATCAATAAAATATATTTTAAAAAAAGAAAAGAAAAAGAAAAAGACATTCCAGTAGGAAATGGGCAAGAGATTTAAAACACAGTTTACAAATGCTCAGTAGGGATATGAAAAGGTCCTCAATCATATTGGTTATCAGGGAATTGCAAATTAAAACCACAATAAGACACCATTACACATTCCCAGAATGGCAAAAATTAAGAAGCTTTGACAATTCCATGTGTTGGCAAAAGTGAGCCAAGTGGAATTCATATGCACTTGTAGTGGGAACAGATATATTGCTCTTTAGATAATTATTTGCTATTTTATACTGCATATGCATATCCAGAGATTCCACTCTTCTCCTTTGAGAAGGAAAGGAAGGTAGTGTCTCAAGAGCATAGCTTCTGGGGTGCTGTTTACTTTCCTGGCTACAGTTACGTGAGTGTGTTCACTTTGTAATAATTTATAGAGAAGTACATTTATAATTTGTGCACTTTTCTAAATTTAAGTTACATTTTAATAAAGAGGGTATTTGAAAGAAAGTAATTGAACGTAACAGAACTACTTCAGTTTTATATTCATAACCTTTAATGGTGCTGTTAAAAAATATTGTAGAATTCAGAGGCACATTTTCTAGAACTTTCTGGATTGTGCTGTTTGTTGAATAATTAACATCGTCTGACCTCAAAGGATAAGACCCCACTATAGTAATTTTTGTGTAGATGGATTAAAACATGTGTATATATGATATTTTTTCTCTTGTCATTTTTAAAGTAATGTACTAGTATACATGTTATAAATACTTCAAACATTACAGAACTAAGCAATGTGGTATAATTAGAAATATGTAGTGTTGTGTACTCCTGCTTTACTGGCTTGGTCTACCAAAGGTCAATTTTTAAAAATTATTAAAATGTTACATCTCCAGTCTAATATCTTGAATTCCCCCATTAAGGTCCTAGTGGTTAATAAAGCTTCACTGCATGCTTGGGGATAACCAAAGAACAGCTCCAAAAGTGAGTTAGTCTGCCATTGGCCATGATTTTTCTCAGGTTCAAGAGCCTGAAATTCAATATCAGGGACCCTGTGGAGTTTCTATCAGGCTCCCAGATACTGAGGCCAATTTAATGCCCATCAATAAAACTCTCCAAAAACTTTCATGCTCCAAATCCAGACTCAAAGAGGCTCTTTCTGCCCCAACCCCACACTCTTGATTCCAAAGCCCATTTAGTTTTCTGCTTAAAAATGATTGAGAGGAGTGGAAGGCTAGTTACAGTAGAGTGGATTTCTCAAAGCCCAAATTAGTTTATTTAAATAACACCACGTAGGAACACTGAGAGTCCTATCTAAATCTACTTTTAGGAAAAGGATTTCTCCAGTGCTTCTTGAGTTTTTACTTTGTGCCAATGTCATTTTAATAATACATTCAATATATCATGCAAAAGAGGTATTGCATATTTTCAAGAACTCTATGAGGTATAGTAACATTGTCATCATCTTTTATGGAGGAAAGAGTTGAGTCATGGAGAAACGCAATGTAAATCCACCCAGGTAGAGGCAAGTAGAGACAGGACTGAGCATGGGCAGTTAGACATTAGTACCTGTACTCTTAACCACCATGTTACATTTCTTGAAAAATCAGCTGCTCGTATTATAACATCTGGATTTGGACTTATGATGACTTCACATGTTTCTTCAAGATCAACTGATGAACTCTTAAGTAGATTTATAGTAGTTTGTGTGGAAAATAATACAATAAGCGACCAGAACACCAGAATGACCAGTCGCTTTGACACCTACTGTGGCCAGCAAACCAGCCCAATCAGGGGATGGGACTGGCCCGCCAACCTCCTGCGGCCCCTCCCCCAAGCTTGCCCACCCCTGATTGGCCTGCAGCCCCTCCCCCTGGCCAGCCCTGCCCCTGGTAGTCCCCCCAGTAAGGGATGGGGCCATCTGGCCAACCTCCTGCAGCCCCTCCCCCTGGCTGGCCCCACCCCTGATGGGCCCCCATCACCTCAATCAGCCCATGGCACCTCCTCCCAGGCAGTTCTGCCCCCGATTGCTCCCCTCTCCCACCAATCAGGAGAGGGCTGGCCAGCCAACCTCCCATGGCCCCTCCTCTAGCCACTGACCCCCAATTGGCCCCCCTCACTCCATTTGGGGGTGGGGTTGGTCAGCCCACCACCCACAGCCCATCCCCATGGCTGGCCCCTCCCAGCCAGCCCCCTCACTCGAATTGGGGGCAGGGCCCACCAGCCAATCACCCAAGGCCCCTCCCCACAGCTTGCTTGGCCCTGATTGGGCCCTGATGGTGGTTAGCTGGCAGGCCAACCCCCTGCCATCTTCACCTCCCAACAGTCCTGGCCCTGATCTGCCCTGATTAGGGCCAGGCTGGCTGGACCCCACCCACACATGAATTCGTGCACTAGGCCTCTAGTTAATAAATAATACAAGAATAAACTTTTGTGTACTCACAACTATAAACCTACTTTTACCTACTCTGTAGATATTTTCTATTTAGGGTCTGCACATTTCTTTCTTATTTATTTGAATTAAAATGATATTTGAATGTACTCTTAGGACTTTTCTGGAGGCATATTTTTTTGGTATTTTTGTCCTTTGACTTTTAATCAGAATAATTAAAAAAAGTTTTGGAGAAACATACTACAAACAAAATAGTTTATTGTTTTCTGCCACACTGTATTTCTAGCTGTCTTTTGCTTGTGAGTGTATTCTTCTCACTTAAACCCAATGAAATGGGATAAATAATCCCTTTCAGGGGAAAACAGAGAGATCAGTGAGTCTCAAAGTCACTGTAGTTGTGGACAAGACAAGGCCTGCCCTGGCCATGGGAACAGGCTGCTCTGTGTGGTTACTTGTTCGGATAGCCATGGTTGTCAACAAGACCAAAGAGAAGTGGCTTGAGAGGTCAATGACCCCGTGGCCTCTTGGGTGGGGTCTACATATTTACCTTTGTCACTGATGGTCAATGAGGACTGAATGGAAAGATCAGCACAAGCAGGGACCACAGGGGCTGATGTGATGTGTGGTCCAGGCCTTATTTGTGCAGACCAGGGGGAAATGGAGCTCATCCCACAGCAATAAGGCTGTAAATCTTATTGTAAATCACAACAGACACATTTGGTCAGCAGAAACATTTTCCTCAAACATGTAGAATGTGCAAAATGCACGGAGATTTTTACCTAGCAGCTAGGTAAAAATTAAGAGCAAAGTCTGAAAAACAGCAAGCGCATCATGACAGAAATCAGAGGGCATTCTAGACTACAATTAAGGGGACACAGATATTTGGTATGCTGCTCTAGCCCGGCAGCAATTTACTGGAGACACTAATTCACAGAAGGCAATCAGTCTAGCAAGACAAGCATGGATCCCAGGGAAGACAAGGCAGAGAAGAGAAACAAGACTAGGTCTGAGACTGCTTCTACCCTCTCTTCACTATAGAAAAATACCTAGCCTTAGAGAAAATATATGGAATATAGTGAATTAGTGGTGCCCAACGAACCAGTTTAGTGGACCCACATGCCATTTACTCATATAGATGCAGTTTCTTAGCAATTCATTCCTTGGTTTATAATGGCCAAAGAGATTTTCATTTAGGTATTAAAACACAATAGAAACAAATGAATCTTCTGCACCTCGCTAAATTTCAAGCCATGATATTGGTTTCCACCAGAACATTTTATTGTCAGTCCCCTGTTTCATATACCCTGCAATTTTGAGGTTACTGGAAAGTAGAATGGAAGCTATTGCTTGGACCAAGAATGGCAACACTATAATTCTTGAGCATTCATTTTTCTAGCTTAGCATTGTGTGAACCACAGGCAGGGAAGGAGTTAAGTATGTTAAATTGTATATATAAAATAAGGAAAAAGGAGAAAAAAATGTTGCTAGCATATTTTAAAACAAAAGACATGAAAATTGCAGCTCTTCTGAGTAGGAAAAAAATTTCCTTTTCATACATACTGACAGCCAGAGGGGGTTATTATTGAGAATATGAGTAAAGTTACTGCCAGCTTTTGCTGGCACTCATGTTTAAAAAGAAACTATGGAAACCAGGAGAAGGAATATTAATTAAGTTCAAATTTGGAATGTCTTTGCCAGGAGCGGATGAATGAATTCAATAAAGCAACCTGTTGGGTTGAAATTCAGTGTTTTGTTAGCAATTTAATAAAATGCTGAACTTTTCATAAATTAATACTTTGTTCTAATAATCTTATTAAAAGGTTATTTTTTTAATAAGATTAGTGCTGGAATGTGATTTTGTTTTAAATTTAAAGAACTAGTATATATTTTATTTTTACAATTTTAAATAACCACACGAGTGATCATTACTAAACAATGTTTAATACATTTACATGTTAAAAATAAAAGGCACAAAATAATATAGATAAATAAATGTCTTTCCCATTTTAGACTCTCAGTCTCCCCTCCCCCCTAAATGGAGAAACCTGTTATTAGTTTCTTGTGTAGATTTTAGAGATTATTATTTGGACATCTCTTTCATACAAATTCACAAAATCTGTTGCTTGTTAGACCTGTTATAACTCTTTTTAAAAGTTCCCTTTTATAAATTTATATACAAATATATATTTTTATTGTTAAAATATTTTTATTGAGTTCAAAGAGGAGAGGGGGGAGAGAGAGAGAGAGAGAGAGAGAGAGAGAGAGAGAGAGAGAGAGAGATTGACATCAATGAGAGAATAACTGATTGGCTGCCTCCTGCAAGCCCCATCCTGGGGATGGAGGCTGCAACCTGGCCATATGCCCTAACCAGGAATAGAACTGTGACCTCCATGCTGACCAGGCTATAAATCTATATTTTTAATTATATATATATATATATATATATATATATATATATATGCACACACACACACTTGAATATATACATATATATATGTATATATATGTATATATTCAAGGCCCTTTGATGATTACATCTTTGGACTATTATTCACTAAGAATGCATGCTTTAGAAAAGAATATGTTCTAATAATGAAAGTAATATGGATGTCTAGAGAGAGTAATGCTAATGAGAGAACACAAAATGGAAAAACTATTCACCTGAGTAAAATTGGAGAGGTTACAAGTAAAGCTTCACCGGTTGCTGCAGGATTTAAAGGAAGTTTCCACTTTACAATGTGAATACGCTTTGGTTGTCTTAGTTCTGAGACTAATTTGCTTCTTTCTGGTGGGGAGGATAGCAGTGTTAGAAAACACTGACTAAACTGAAAATCAGCTCCATTTAAAGTGAAGCTACGTTTTAAACACAAGCATAGTCTGCGAAGAGCTCTGAACCTTAAGCTGCATGCTTTGCTGAGTTTTATTCCAAATAGTCAACAGCAGATGGTAACAATGCACTTCTCATAGATGGTAGGAGGGAGGCAGTCTTGTTTCAAGTAATGCTATTTCTGGGCGATAATCCAAAATGCACAGTAGTCAGAAGTTAAAAGGAAGCTCTTGCTTTTAGGTTTTTAAAATATATCCCTTAATCCTGGGTGATGATTGACAATCATGATTTATGAGGGGCCTCTCTTTAATCTGGCAAGTTTGATGTTATTTGCATATCTAGTAGGGCTTTTATTCAACTAAAACTAAGTGGAAGTCTGTGCAATTGATGCTGCATTTCAGAATTGATTCCTGGCCTGGTACTCTATTTACAGATTAGTAAGTACTCAGGATCTGTTCTCCTCCTCTTCTTTTCAAAATTCAAAGGCTCTAAAAGGCATATTTACAATGAAAATGTTTCTTACTGTGTAAGACTATGACCAGGGGATGACTTTTTTCCTCTATAATTTAATTTATTGAGAAAGGAGGAGTTTATAAAATTCTAATTGTCCTGTTTGATTCTTAAAATATAATGTTAGCTATTGGTATTTGCAGTGATCAAGATGTCAGTTCTGGCTTCATGTGGGTTATTATAATTTTAGTGAATCACCTCCAACCACCTTCCTCCTGTTACAAGTTTTCAAGTGAAGCTTTGATAAGAAATAGATCAGTAATTCAGCCATTGGACGCCTGTTGTTTTACCAGCTGTAACAACAAATTGATTTAAAAGCACGCATTATGAAAATAAAATTAATTAAATCATGAACTCTAAAACAAGATGCAACTAAGAAAAGAAAATGCTCAGGAATGAAAGTTACCAGATACATTTTACAATAGTCAGAGTCATGTTTTTCATGGAGGCACTTAAGCACTGGCAATGATGTCACCAGCACAGTTGCAATTAAACACAGCAAAATGGGCTTATGAGAGGTGACAAAGAGCTATATGTGAAGAGCAAGTAATTTAGTGTTTGACCTATGTTCTCATTATTATGTATTTGACTAGAGGCCTAGTGCACAAATTCATGCATGGGTGGGGTCCAGCCAACCTGGCCCCAATTGAGGTGGGTCAGGGCCAGGCTGGCTGTGGGGAGGGGCCACAGGTGATTGTTCAGTGGGCCCTGCCCCTGATTGGGGTAGGAAGGGCAATTGGGGGTAGGGCTGGCCATGGGGAGGGGCTTTGGGTGGTGGGCCAGCTGGCCCTGCCCCCAAATGGTATGGGGAGCCAATGGGGGGTCAGCAGCTGGGGAAGGGGCCATGGGAGGTTGACTGGCTAGCCACACCCCCAATTAGTATGCGTGGGGTGATCAGGGGCAGACCTGGCTGGAGAAAGGGGCCATAGGCTGATCAGGGTGGTGGGGGCCCATCAAGGGTGGGGCCAGTCTGGGGGAGGGGCTTCAGGTGGTTGGCCAGCTGGCCCTGCCCCTGATAGAGGTGGGAGGGCTGGTCTAGGGTGGGGCAGAGCAGGGGGAGGGGCTGCAGGAAGTTGGCAGCCCTATTGGGGTAGGGGGTGATCAGGGGTGGTAGGAGCTGGGCAAAGTGGCTGTGGGCTGATGGGGTGGTGGGAGGTTGACTAGCTGGCTCTGCCTCCTATTGGGGTAGGGGGAGCAATCAAAGGTGGGGCAGGCCAGAGGGAGGAGCTGCAGGAGGTTGGCTGGCTGGCTCTGCCCCCTATTGGGGTGGAGGATACAATCAGGGGTGGGGCTGGCTGGGGGAAGGGCCACAGGGGGGGCGCTGACCAGCCAGCCCCACACCCCAATTGGGCCTGTTCACTGGCTGTAGTGGGTGTCATAGTGACTGTTCATTCTGGTTGTTATAGCATCTAGTTACTGGCATTTTATATATATATAGATCTAACTTTGGGAAATATCTTAAGAAGTAAAACATTCATTTAAAATTTTTGGAAAATCCCAGTTTTTATAGATAATCATGATGAAGTACCGTTGTCAGTCCCCCTTCCACCCTTATCTTATTGGATTGCCAAGATCTGAGGGCTAAAATATACTTCCCAGAGACTTCATGGCTGCTGGGAGCATGAAGCACTGAGACTTTCTTGCAGCCTCTGCAGTGGGGAGCAAGTGGCACAAAGTGCTACAGATTAGGTCTGTGTTTTGTAGCTGCATCTGCAGAGCTTTCTTCTTACAGAAACTCCAGTGATGGAATCCCGTGTGTTTAGAATATAGTCTAACCTAATAAGTGAATGTTGATAATACCTCTTCCTGTTAACATTTCAAAAGCCCACGTTTGCGGCAGAATCACGTGTTTGATATTTAAAGGCTAATAAAAAAAATAGTATGCAAATTCATATTGGAATATACATTGCAAACAGCTATTAAACCCAAATTTCCTTTTTGCCTTTGGACTTGCAGTTTCTTGCCAGTGAATGATTTGAGTGATTGTGAAAATGGAAACACTACTTTCCCTCAGCTTTGCTGAATTTATGAGAATTGCATAGGTAACTCATCATGTCTTAATGAGGATTTTCTGAGAAGGATAGTAGGTAAACCTAAGTCTACAGGCTCAAAAAGTAAATACCAATCCCTCAGAATGCCAAATCCAGGGAAAAGTCAAGGGCCTTGCTCTCCCATCAGTGATGGCCATAGTCCCAGAAACCTATCCTGTCATGTAGCTTTCCCTCTGCCCTTCCTACCTCCCACCCTCGTATCACTGGCTGCACTCTTCCTCGAATGTCTCTTGTGCCATGAAACCCTCGCCTCCTGCCTTGAGCACAGTCCCTGGCCCCTCCCTCTGCACTGCCAGGGTGCTTCCCACACACACCTTCACAGCAGCTCTCAGCACTAGTTATTTATTGTCTATCTCCCCTTACCTGTGAGCTCCCACAGGCTAGCACAGTGTTAAAAAAGGATGTGTTGACTGATTGAATTACTAAATAGATGAATCAACAAACAATGATGGGTGAATTTGCTCATGAGATAAAGGTGTCCAGCACTCAGCTTACCAGCTAGTTAGTACGCCTCCTAGCAAAAAGTCTCTGATGTTCATTCCTCAGAGTTATTGTGTTCAGCACTTAATGAGTTACTCATTTATGGTGATATGCTTATCCATATTTTACAGAGGAGAAAACTCTGAGGCTTAAAAGGAATAAATCACTTGTTCAAAGGCATACAACCAGTAGCTCGCAAGGTGGGGGTTCACATTCATTTTATCCCTCCAAAGCCTTGTGTGCTTATCAATATTGCCTTTTTCTGCAAAGGGCAGTCAATACTTGTTGAGTGAATAAATGCATGGATGAATGAATGAATGAATGCATGAACAAGTATCTCTGTATGAAAGGAGTTTCGGTAAGAAGTAAAAAGTTACAATGAGACTTAGTGCCAGAAATATAATTAAGTGCTCAATAAATGGCAGTGCTATTGGCTTTGTTATTTATCATGTGGAATACATGGAAACAACCAACCCAAATAGCATCATATTGGAATATTCATTGCAAATAGCTATTAAACACAAATCTGGCATGTCAGGAATCTGACATGGAATGAGGGCTGGATTCACATATGTGAGCAATGTGGGTGTTGAAAATACTTGTTCAACATGTGTGTAATCAGGAGGGGTCAACTCTGGCAACAATGCTTTTCTTCATTTTAATTCCTTCTGAAAGGTCACCTACTTCAATAGAAATGGGGCTATGTTACATTTTGCCTTTAAATTAGGAGGGATGCATAGAGATCTGAGGTCCCTGGCAGGACATTCTGTGGTATTTTTATCATTTCCAATGTATTGATACCACAGGCATTTGTCTGGTTGGTTCACCCCATAATCTGGCTGTGTACAAATATGGACGTTATTATGACAAATGCCAAAAGAGATCACAAGTTCCAGGTGATCCACATGGCTCAGAAATTCTCAGCTTTAGTTTTGAATCAGCTCATTTGTGAAGTTTTAAACATCTTAGAATTTCTGATTACGAGAAAGAGTTGTGGTTGGCATATATATTTTTAGGGAGCTCAGCTTATGTTCACAACTAATGAGGCATATATGGAAACAGTGTCTGGCATATAAATGTAAATATAAATATAAATATAAATAAAAATCCTATATAATAAAAACCCAGCGACTGAATGGTGGAATGAACAGTATGACCAGAACAACTGGTCAACCAGTCACTATGATGTGTACTGACCACTAGGGGGCAGACGCTCAACACAGGAGGTGGGTGATCAGTGCGCTCCCACAGGGGGAGCGCCGCTTGGCTAATCGGGATGAACAGATCTCCACAGTGGGCTGACCTCCACAGGCCATTTCCCCTACTCCCACCAGTGCACAAATCCTGTGCACTGGGCTTCTAGTATAAAAAATCTAAACTAATAAAAGCGAAATATTAAAATTAACCATTTCTCCGAGACAGGGTAAGCCACGCCCACCAGCCAATCAGAGCGGCTGTATGCAAATTAGCCCAGCCAACATGGCGGCCGCCACTCCCGGACCTGAGTAAACAGCCCTTTCCATTGCGGCAGGAGAGAAAGTGAAGCTGCGCCCTTCAGCTCAGCTCCGATTAAACTGCCTCTAGCGAAACACAGCTTTTTGAAACAT
>PVJC01048990.1:0-12340 GCA_004026665.1 Murina feae | reverse complement strand
CGGAGAGGCCGAGAGGCGGTTCCGGGAGGAGGCTCCCTTCCTGCTCAGGCGCCGGGGCCGCGGGTGGTGTGAGCAGCGGAGGACCCGGAGCCCCGAGGGAGGCGGCCTGAGCGGCCCCGGGGCCGGGCCAGCGCCCTGAGCGGCCTGCGCCCCTGGTCCCGGCGGTGGGTGCCGGGCCCCCGACAGCCCTTCCGTCCCCTCAGGTTCCTGCGGGCGCAGAGCCGCCGCGGGGCCGGGGCTGCGGGGCTCATGTCGGGGCCTCACACGCTCGTGGCCTCGGAGGCCGTGGGGTCCTGGGGCTTCCGGCCCCGCTTCCTGCCCTGGGACCTGGGGACGCTCAGCCCAGAGCCCTGAGGCCACGACGAGGGCTTTGTGACGCGGACCCTGGTTTGGCCGCGAGTGGAGGGCGATGGGGGAGGTTGTCCCAGGCGCAGGGACCGGGATGTGCAGAGGCTGGGAGGGAAGACTGAGCTGGTTCAGGAACGGGCAGATGTACTTAAAAATAAATAATCTCCTTAGCTGGTTTGGCTCATTGGATAGAGCCTTGGCCTGTGGACTGAAGGATCCCAGGTTTGATTCTGGTCAAGGGCACGTGGTCGGGTTGGGTGCCCAATCCACAGATGCCCTGACATTGAACAACTAACTCTCTGGCTGTGGCTGGCAGCGTTTTCACATTCACCCCAATGGTGGTGACTTCTTCCACTGAGAAATTCCGGAGAAATCTCACTGCCCCTTTGTGGCTCCTCAGCGCTGACATGGGCCTGGAGCTGGAGAAGCTCTGAGAACTCTGCCCCAACCTCCTCGCTGGTGGAAGGCACCCAAGATGAGGAGACAGTTGATCAATGATTCTCATCACTGATGTTTCTAACTCTCCCTCTACTTTCCTCTCTGAAAGCAATAAAAATATGTCTTTACAATAATAAAAGTAAATATGCTAATTAATTTTATATTGAATACTAGTTAATTTTACTAATTTTAGATGTAGAAAGGAAGGGAGAGGCAGAGAGACAGAGAGGCATCCATGAGAAAGATAGAAGGATCAGTTTCCATCTGCATGACCCCTGTGTATATTCAGTCCCACACCCAGGCGCGGGAAATGACTGAGACTGCTGGCCGATGCCCAGTCAACTGAGACACATCCGCCAGGACTTGAATCACTTTAATACAGGGAATCAGGGTCAGGATGATTATGGCCTTGGTAGCTCAGAGGATTAGTGTCACCCTGAGGACTGGCTTTCCTGCTGGGGCCCCCGTTGGTGGGAGGTGGGTGTTACAGCACGGCACAGGGACAGAGTGGTCCTGTACAGTGTTGGGGAGAGAGAATGGTTTCCCAGTGGCCAAGGCCTTTAAAAGATGAGTGGATGTGAGATGAATTGGAGGCTGAGGAGTAATTCAAACAGGACGAGACTAGGGCTGTTACTTCTCTAAACACTCACTAGGCGGTTTTATTGTGACCCTTGGTGTGGCCTGGGGAGTTGCAGTCAGTCTTGTGGGTTAGCTTAGAGGCTTGAGTGGTCATCTGTGAGACTCACTGGGCTTGGTGCAGAGGGCCATCAGGTCTGGGACTTGAGTGACAGGTAAGTGGAGAGATGTTGGCTGTGACTGGTGAAGGGACATCAAGTGCACAGGGTGAGCTGTGGGTATCTGAGATCTGATGTGGGTCTCAATAGGTGAGGTTGAAGGAAAATAGAGTCATGGAGAGAGACCTGCATAGCAGGACCCCAGGCTCTAGACCACACATGCTGAGTAATAATAAATAAGAGGCCAAGGAGATGCCTGTGGGGCTGGGGCTGTGGGAGTGCAGGTGTGAGAGGGGTGGGAGAAAGTGATGTGCACGTGGAGAGGGATTGAGAATTCATGGCCACAGGGCCCTGACCTTGACAGGAGAGCGAATGAAGGTGAGTCCGTTTCTGCTGCTGTCTGGCTGATACAATAAGGGGGATATTAGAGAAATTGCCTGAAAAGAGTGGTGGTGTGGTGCTGCATGCCAGTTCCATAGGTTTACCATTTACCTACCCTCCTGTCTTCTGTTGTTGAAGGCTGACCCACTGATCGAAGGAAGGGAGAGAGCATAAATCGGTGTTACCCGCACTTGGAAATCTCTATTGGCATCTGTGGGAGAGAAGGGCAAGAGAGAAATAGATTACGAAGGTGGTGAACTACAATGTTGGAAAAGAAGGTGATTGAGAAACAACCTGTCCTTGTGATGGCATATTCGTGTTGCCTTTCAAGTTTTCCCTCCGGGAATGAAGCTGTGCGAGAGAAGTGTAGTTCAAAGACTACCAGGTGTACCGGTTAAAAATGCGGATTTTGTAATCAAAGAAAACACGATAATTTCAAAAGAAACATCAAAAGTGCTTTATTCAAAGTAATGTCCATCCCTAGCTGCACATTCCCCCATCTTTCAGGTCATTTGTGGAGACCGTCCCAATAGAACTTTTCTTTTTTTGAGGCAAACCATTCAGAGACCCCATTTTCCACTTCTTCGTACGTTTTGAAGTGCTGCTCAGAAAGCGCGTGTGCCAGCGATGGGAACAAGTGGTCATCTGAAGGAGCGAGGTCTGGTGAATATGGCGGGTGGGTTCATACTTCCCAGGCAAGATCTTTCAACGCGTCTTTAACTGGTTTTGAAGTGTGTGATGGTGCGTCATCACAAAGCAAAATTACTTTGCCGTGTCTTCTGGAACATTATGGTCATTTTATGATCGAAGCGTGGTTCACATTGATTATTTGTTGTCGGTAGGGATCAGTATTAACGGTTTCACCTGGTTTTAGAAGCTCATCATACACCACACCTTCCTGATCCCACCAAACACAGAGCAGTGTCTTCTTTCCGAAGCGATTTGGCCTTCAAGTCGATGTCAGTGGTTGACCTGGATCAACCCATGAATTTGTGCATTTAGGATTCTCAACATAAACCCACTTTTCATCGCCAGTCACAACTCGGTGCAAAAAAGACTCTCTTTCATGTCGTTGAAGCAACATTTTACTGGTTTTTGGTTTTCCATTTGTCTTTCGTTCAGTTGATGTGGCACCCATTTTCCTTCCTTTAAAATCTTTCCCATTGCTTGTAAACAGTCGGGAATTGTTTGCTGAGCAACGTTTAATCTTTCTGCAAGTTGTTGTTGAGTTTGACATGCATCTTCATCCAATAATGCTTGTAGTTGTTGATTTTCAAACTTTTTTGGTTTATCCAAATGTTCTTTGTCTTTCACATCACAGTCATCACTTACAAAGCATTTAAAGCAGCTTTCACAAGTATTTTGAGATGAAGCATGTTCACCTGAAACTTTCCGATGTATATGATAACTTTTTCTTCAAAATAAAGTAATGAGCCCAAACCGGTTTGACTCAGTGGATAGAGCGTCGGCCTGCAGACTGAAAAGTCCCAGGTTCGATTCCGGTCAAGGGCATGTACCTTGGTTGTGGGCACATCCCCAGTAGGAGGTGTGCAGGAGGCAGCTGATCAATGTTTCTCTCTCATTGATGTTTCTAACTCTCTATCCCTCTCCCTTCCTCTCTGTAAAAACAATAAAATATATTTAAAAAAAATAAAAATAAATAAAGTAATGAGTTATAACTTCCGCAGATGCTCTTTTTATGGCACGAAATTCGACATTTTTAAGCGTAAAAATATGTATGATGTTAACACCTTCAGAAAAATTAACATGAAGTTTTGAAGCTTGTTGTCAATACAACAAAATAGCATACATAGCAAATCACATATATATCAACATATGTGTAACTCCATCTATTGAAAAAAATCCACGTTTTTAACCAGTTCACCTGGTATGTGCAGCAGGTAGTGTAATGATGGCCTCAGCAACCTGGGACTGGGGTTGTAAGGGTGTAGTGTGAGGTCATGTTGTGTCATGTCATGTTTTTAGTATCTTTAAAGACAATATTGGGGACTACAAGGGTATTGCCTGACAAGACCAGTATCAAATCACTCACACTCTCTTTATGGCCAGCATCTCACCCTATGTTCTTGACACCCACTGTGTTAATAAGAGGCAGTGTGGCCTACATGTGAGGCCCAGCGCTCAGGTATCTTCTCTCTGCTCAGCTGCCTTGATTGTTGTGGGAGGACAAAATATCAGTAGGAATTGAAGAAGACAGTGACTTTGATGGCACCAAGGCCTGGTGTCTTCTCTGACATGTGGAGTAGAGGAAGCAGATGGATGTGGAGGGTGGGGAGTATGACACACTGGGAATCTTAGGAGATAATTTGATCATGGGCTGTCCCCATTATGACAGGATATGGACTTTGAGAACATGGCCGTTGCCTTCTCTCAGGAGGAGTGGGGGCTCCTTGATGAGGCTCAGAAGCTTCTGTACTGCGACGTGATGCTGGAAGTGTTTGCACTTGTCTCATCTGTAGGTAAGAGCTTCACATTCTCCCAGTGCCCTGAGGTGATGTCCCATAGCCAGACCATGGGCTTTGCTAATTCCCCCCACTGTCGTGTCAAATGTGCTGTGCCAGCCAGGAGTGAGCTCTGTGGGGATCCCGAGCAATATCCCTCATACCTGTTGCCTCAGAACGTACAGGAAGTGTCCGGAACTCAGGAGTCTTACAGTGAGCTTACTGGGTCCCACCTTGCACATTCTCCTCCTGGGAGGGTGACTGTGTCCACACATAGGGCTTCCACTTCTTCCCTCTTCCTCTAGCGAAAGGTTCTTCGTGAGGCCAGTGCCCGGTTATGGTCTTTCCTGACATGAACCATGGGCTGTTACTGGAAGACCTCATTAGTTGTTTGTAAAATTCTCTTTCCTGAACACTATTGCGAGAACTGCTGGCTGTTGTCCTCTTCATTACCTGTCCCTGTGCACTGCTGCCTCTGCAGCATCTCCCACATTAACCTGCACATGTGTTAGGAGGTGCACATATGTGTTTAAGCAGTCCTCGGCAGAAGCTACTCCTTTATGGAATTTTACTTGGAATGAGACCTAACCAACCTCCTGCACAGCCTGCTCCTGTCACCATCAAACAAACCCTACTGAGCGCTGTTAGCAGAAGAATGAGCTGGAGATCTGGGTTTGCTTCCATGTGGTGCTTGCCGTGTGTGTGTCATGTTTCTGGTGAGGCCTTCCCTGTTTTTTGATTATCTGTGGCCCAGAACTTCACAGCAGCCTCTTATTAATCCTTCCTGCACCTCTCTTATTTTCAGACAGTTGCATGGAACCCATGTATTGTGTGCAAAACATCTTTTGCAATGGGATTTCCCCCTATCACCACAGTCAACACTCATTTACTCAGCATTTCTCTGTTTTCAGGTTGTTGGCATAAAGCAGATGATGCGGAGGTCTGTCCTGAGCAGAGTGTATCTGTGCAAGTGGAGTCACAAGTCAGGGCTTCTAAGGCATCTCGAGCAACCCAGCGGACCCATCTGTGTAAGCGGTGTTTCTCGGTGTTCAGAGCTCTTCTGCCTCTGACTGAGTCACAGGCAGCAGACTTTGAGCAGAAAGCCTTCTTCAGTGACGCATGTGTGAGAGACTTCTGTTTCAGTGCAAACCCTCCCCAGCAGCAGAGGGAAGCGAATGGAGAGAGGCCCTGGAAAGACGACATGGACAGGGCCTCGTCTGTGACCAAGTGCAGCTTCTACTTATCAGGGCTGCCTTCAACCAGTCGGGAGGTTGGGGAAGACTTGCCAGCTATCACAGAGCTTGTCCGGCACCAGGCCCCTCTCAACACCAAGGAGCCGCACAGTGGCAGTGAGATTCCACAGGAATTTCTCAGTGGAGAAAGTCTTCACCAGTGGGATGAAGGTGACAAAGCTGTCAGCCACAACCAGAAAGTTGTTCAGCATCAGAGTGTTTGCTCTGGAGAAGTGAATTATGAGTGTAACAAATGTGGGAGAGCTTTTAGACGAATCTCTAACCTCATTCGGCATAGGGGAGTTCACACTGGAAAAAAGCCCTTTGAGTGTACGGATTGTGGGAAGGCCTTCAATCAAAGGTCTTACTTTACTAGACACCTCCGAGTTCACAGTGGAGAAACGCCCTATGAGTGCAGTGATTGTGGGAAGTCATTTAGACAAATCTCTACCCTCAGTCGACACTACAGAATTCATACTGGACAAAAGCCTTTTGAATGTAGTGATTGTGGGAAATCATTTAGACAAAGCTCTACCCTCATTCGACACAAGACAGTTCACACTGGTGAGAAACCTTTTGAGTGTAGTGATTGTGGGAAGTCCTTCGGGCATAGCAGCTCGCTTACTCAACACCAGAGAGTTCACACTGGTGAGAAACCTTATAAATGTAGTGAATGTGGGAAGTCATTCAGGTTCTTGTCTACTCTCACCCATCACCAGAGAGTTCACAGTGGAGAAAAGCTCCATGAATGTACTGATTGTGGGAAGTTTTTTAGAGAAAGTTTTTCCCTCATTCGACACCAAAGAGTTCACACTGGAGAAAAGCCTTTTGAGTGCAGTGATTGTGGGAAGTCATTTAGACAAAGCTCTACCCTTATTCAACACCAGAGAGTGCACACTGGAGAAAAGCCCTATCGATGTAGTGATTGTGGGAAGTCATTCGGGCATAGCAGTTCACTTACTCAACACCAGAGAGTTCACACTGGTGAAAAACCTTTTGAGTGTCGTGAATGTGGGAAGTCATTCAGGTACTTAACCGCATTCACACATCACCAGAGAGTTCACAATGGCAAAAAGCCATGAGTGTAGTGATGGTGGGAAGTCCTTCAGGCAAAGGTGTACCCACCACACTCAACACCAGAGAGTTCACACTGGAGAACATCTTTTGAGTGTAATGTATGTGGGAAATCTTTTAGGCACAACAATCCACTCTTTTACCACAGAGAGTCACACTGGTGAAAAACCTTTTGATTGTAGGGATTGTGGGAAATATCTGCCCTCATTGGACACCACAGAGTTCACTCTGGAGAAAAGCCTGAAGTGTGCAGAGAATGTTCTATCTTCCCCATCCCCCAGGCACCTGGCCCACTGCAAGGACACTGAAGGAGAGACTGACCCTTATACCTGAATATAATCCCCTTATATTTATTTATTTATATTTTAAATACGTTTTTATTGATGTTTAGAGCGAGGGGGAGAGAGCTAGAAACATCAATGATGAGAATCATTGATTGGCTGCCTCTTGTATGCCTCCTGACTGGGGATCCAGCCTGCAAGCAGGGCACCCTGGATGGGAATCAAGCAAGCGACCTTTTGGTTCCTGGGTCAACACTCAACCACTGAGCCACGCCCGCTGGGCTCTACTCCCCTTTTAAAGGAACATACACTCTGCTGGATTCCTCAGAAGTTTGAGGTATAAGGGAGGTTTGAAGAAGCTGCCTTGCACTTGCTAAATTGCTGAGGACTCCTACCTCATGGATGTCACTGCGAGTGTTTGTGGCTGAAGCGACCTCCTCTCCCGCCTGGCTCACCTGAACAGTGTGCACCAGTCACCCCCCGGTGCTCAGGGGAAAGGAATTCTGTGTTCTCCCTTGTGTATGAGGAAGTTATGAACACTCCGAGCTCTTGGCAGGATCTTCATTCCTTACTCTCAGACTAGGAAATGGCCTGACCCAGGATTCGTCCAGAGCCCCCATCCTCACCTCAGAAGAGCTACGTATTTCAAGGACAGTGCGGGCCTCGCATTTTGTTGGGATGAATTGTTTCAGGTTCACCTTCACCAACCTGCAAACCGCTTGCTCTGGTTTGTGATGTTTCTGTAAAGGCCTTGTTGGTTTAATACCTTTCATTTTGTTGGCCCTGTTCCCTGCCTGTGATGATTTACAAGCACAGCTGTGACCTCTCAGCATGTACAGTTACCAGACCTTGTGAGGATCCCAAACTTTCTGTGCTTCAGAAGGGGCAGCAGAATGGCAGGAAACCACTCTTGGTCCAATACTGGCTGATTTTGCATTAGTGTCCAACACCTTGAAATAAAGACCAGTTGACTCTGTGGTTCTATTTTGCAGGTTTGATCCCTGGTACCACATGGTGACTGGTGCAGGAGACACCCAGCCATTGTGTTTCTCTCTCGTCCCCCTCCCTTCCACACACTCTAATAATAAAAAAAGTACCATCCACCTTGCTTCGCTGAGATGGGCCTCAGCCTACACCGCCCACCTTTCCTCGCGCTCCTGCCTTCGCCTGCTATGTTCCCCTGCAGCTGGGCACGCTGTGTCCTGCCCAGGAGCTGGCAGAGAGCAGCCCAACGCAGGCCCTTGGGAGGGATTGGGGTTCTGTGTCCCTCTGAGAGGAGCTGGCCAGGGCTCTGCTGTCTCCATCCAGAGGTCTCTCCAGCCTGCTCTGCCCTGCCCCTCTGCACTGCACTGAACTTCCTTCCGCACTGGGAGAAGCCACCTGATGCTTTGGACCCCAAATCAGTTCACCTTTTGGAAGTCCAGCCTTGGCCAGCCCACACCCCTGAGGCCCACTGGTGGTGTTTGAGTCTGTTTTTGAATTTTGGGGGTAATTTGCCACTTAGATTTTGTTAAAAATATCCTCTCCTCCCCCGCCCCTCCAGCAGTCCTGGAGGTCGCAGAGCAGCTGCAGGAAGTGGTGCTGTGCTGTTTCAATGGTGAGAACTTTCTGCAATACATGCGTTTCCAGGTGGTGAGGCTTGGTCGCAACATGACACCACATTGGGGTGGGGGGGAGGTGTGTTGTAGGTGGCGTGCCTTCCTTCCTGTTTGGCCTGTGCAGAGGAGCAGAGGAGATCCCTGCTTCTGAGATGAGGTGACAGTCCTGGAATCTGGGGGACAACAGGTACTGCTAGGGTGTGTGGTTGGAGAGCAGAGAGTTTGGGGGACCAGCCCAGTGTGGTGAGGGTGTTCCCTGTCGGCACAGGGGGCAGGGTCGTTGGGTGGGAGGGCTGAGGGGAGGCTCTGGTGATGAGAATTTGAATCTGGTTGAATCGACGGGGCCCATCCAAGGGCACGTACAGATGAGATGCAGGTCCAACGGCATGGATGCTATTGAGCCCAACTGTTCCAGACCCTGGAAGTACAGTCCCCTGCCCGTGGGAACTGGTGTTCTAGTGGACGATCGTCCGCACAACTAGGCCAGGATAGCGAGGGCAGGTGGCAGGCGCTCAGGGAGAAGGAGGTAACAGGGTGGTCTGGGCGTCTCCCTGAGGAAGTGTGGGGAGGGGTGACAGTCCACGTGGCTGGCCTGTGGGGAGCATGTGCTGCCCATTTGGAAGCTAATGGTCACTGTGGCTGGTTTGGAAAACCAGGATCAGAAAGTGGGGGTCCTGGCTGGAACGTAGCTGCTGTAAGAGGACTTGGCCTCCTCAGGTGGCCTCTGGGATTGCCTATAGAGCCACAGGCTGCCTTCCGAAGGGCTGCTGTGCCCTGTGTTCAGAGAATCCGTGCCCAGAGGGTAACGTACGGTGCTGAATGCAAATAAAGAGTCCAGTGGCATAAATGTTTGTGCTTCTATATGGATCTAGCCCTAGCCAGCTTGGCTTAGCAGATAGCATCAGCCTGTGGACCGAAGGGTCCCAGGTTTGATTCCTGATCAGGACACAGGCCGGGATTTTGGGCTTGATACCTAGTGTGGGGGCATGCAGGAGGCAGCCAATCAATGATGCTCATCATTGATGTTTCTTTTTAAAAAATATTTTTAATTTCAGAGAGGAAGGGAGGAGAGAGAGAGAAATACCAATGATGAGAGAGAATCACTGACCGGCTGCCTCCCAATGGGGATCAAGCCTGCAACCCGGGCATGTGCCCTTGACCGGAATCACACCTGGTACCCTTCAGTCCCCAGGCCGACGCTCTGCTCACTGAGCCAAACCGGTCAGGGCCCCAGTCAACACTCTTAACTTGTGGGTCTTCACCTCCACCACAGTGTGGGAACTGAGGCAGCCAGGGATTTACGCAGGGTCACACAAGTGGGTTCGGAGTTTGCTGCCAATGACATCTGACCAAACTCCTGTTCTGAGGTTCACTCCTTTGAATCTTGCCCGTGATGGTTTAGGGCAGCTCGGGGACAAAGGCCACCTGGATGAGGAGACAGGGACCCATCCTGTCATTTCCCACCCATCCCCACTCCCCTCCTTGGTCCTGCACAGTCCCTGACAAGAGGCTGGCACCATGCGGTCATATTCATGGGGCCCATTGAGTAGGTCACGTTCTCCTCCTGACCACCTGAGTTTGACTTCGGCCTGTGATGTGCTCTGACCAATGAAATGAGGTGGGAGTGAATCCTGTCACCTCTAACAGGAGCCTCTGGAAGCACTGAGACTGGCCATCCCCTGCGTCCATCTCTGATAACACCCAGCAGTGCCTACATGGGTGGCCTCTCCTTTATCCTGGCCTTGGGAGAACAAGGGTGTACAGGGGTATGAACAAGAAAGATACCTTCTTTCACAAAAGCCACTAAAACTTGGGGGCTGTTTGTTACCCGTAACAACATCTAGCTGGTCCTAATGGGGATGCATATCTTATTCTACCCTCTAGGTGGCAGCAGAATCGAACATTAGAAGCCAGAGCTGTGTTGTTAGTTAGGTGACCAGATGCCCCGCTTTTGGCGGGACAGTCCCGATTTCTAACAATTTGTCCCGCGTCCCGTGGCGTTTTAAAAAAGTCCCGATTTTTGGAAAGAATGCACGACAAGCTAGGGAACGGCGGGAGAACGCGAAGGGAATATATGGTTTTCGGCGGCCAAGCGGTCAGTGGTGTCCCGCTTTACCAATGTTAAAATCTGGTCACCTGATTTAGAGACAAATTGGTTTGACTTCCAGCCCTGCCTCTTATTAACTCCACAATCAGGCAATTTACCTCGAGTCTCTGAGTCTGGATTTCATGCCCATGAAGCACTGAATCCAGGCTTGGCACACATGGAGTGCACATTCAGTAACTGTTAGCTCCATTGCTTCACAATGTGTGCTGACTGTAGACATGCAGACAATGTAGGAAATGTCGACTTGTTGGCCTATGTGTCCTTTCAAATATTGCTTTTAAGCGAATAGGATAGGATTATGCATATTTCTCATAGCCTTCTTTTTCTCTTAATAATGTGCTATTTCTGTGTTAAAAATAAAACCTCTGGCTCTAACTGGTTTGGCTCAGTGGATAGAGTGTCAGCTTGCGGACTGAAAGGTCCCAGTTTCGATCCTGGTCAGAGGCGTGTACAATTCATTTCTATTCTTTTCTAAATCTAAGCATTCAATAGTACACACAGTAAAGTCAAGTTTTGTAGTATTTGTCAATTTTCCTGGTGTAAATACTCTCATCATAGACAGTTGCAAACTGCCAAAATGATGGCATTGAACATGGGCCTGCTAAGATATTTCAACAGAAAATCATTATATTTTATTTTGAACATACTGATACAGTAGCAACAATTATACTCAAGAACATTCATAATAAGAAAGTAAAATAATTGGGAAGTAGCAAGTTTATAACATTTGTAAAAACTAAGTATAGTTGATTTGAAACATACATTAAACATATTTTTATTGATTTTAGAAAGGGAGAGGGAGTGAGGGATAGTGGTGAGAGAGAATCATTGACTGGCTGCCTCCTGCACATCTCCCACTGGAGGGTCGAGCCCGCAACTCAGGCATGTGCCCCTGACCAGAATCTAACCCGGGACCCCCCAGTCCACAGGCCGACGCTCTACTAAGCCAAACCAGCCAGGGCTGAGCTATATTAGTAAAACATTTTTTTAAGTGTGTATTTTTTTATTGTTGATGGTAGTACACAAGTCTTCCATTTCCCCCTGTATAGATGGTCTTCGGGGGAATCTCTCCCAGGCCTCCCCACCCCCTCCCCTGGGAGGTCTGTCAGTCTGTCCCAGTTAACTCCATCCTCTGGCCCCATCTCCTCCTTCCCCAGCGCCTCACGCGGTGCTACAACACCTCTATTCACCCAGATCAGGGACTGGAACGCCAGCTGCTTGGGCGGTTGAGAAAACTACATTACCCAGAAAGCAGTGTGCCCGCTTCGGAGGCGCTAAAGGGCTTTTTGATTCCTGCGCATCCGGTTAGGGCGGGACTTCCGGCGTCCTCCTGCTGGCGGACATTTTGTCTTCTGTTCCCGAACTTGTGAGGTTTAGCTCCCGGGTCTTGAGTGGGAGGAGGCGTGGGAGACAGAAACGTCGCGGTGCAGGGTGTGTGTGAGGCTCGTTGAACCCCGACACCCGGGATTGGGACGTCGGTGCCCCCCGACTCCTCTCCGCCGGCAGCGTCCGCTCAGCCGCACCCCAGTGACCCTCCGCCTCGGGGCCGGCGCCGCTCGGGTCCCGCAGCCCAGGCCGCAGCGTCCAGCACAGTGAGTCCTCGCGGGGACCCGGGTGCGAGGGGCGGGAGGGCGACGGGCTGCGGGGCCGCCGGGGGAGGCCGTGGGGGGCTGAGCGGGAGGGGG
>PVJC01048989.1:0-12347 GCA_004026665.1 Murina feae | reverse complement strand
GGGCAGGTCCCCAGTGATGACACACACATACACACACACACACACACACACACACACAAAAGGCGCCTGGCAGACTGGGGCCATCATAGGACATCCACTGAGGGGTCCCAGACTGTGAGAGGGCACAGGTTGGGCTGAAGGACTCCCTCCACCCCGAGTGCACAAATTTTTGTGCACCGGGCCCCTAGTATATATATATATATTAACATATATTTGTCAGTCTGGTTAGGCCAGGATATACCGTAATAACAAACAAGACCAAAATCTCAGGGACCTGAGCAACAAAAGTTTATTTCTTATTCATGATACAAAAAGCTAACGGGGGGGGGAGGGGTTAACTTGTGATCATTTAGGGGCACAGAATGGCAGGGTAACCATCATCTCAAATATTACTAGTTACCAGATACAGAAGGAAGGAAGGGTCTGGAGGTAATGTTATCTGCTTGGAACTGACATATATCCCACATCTGCTCATACGTGTTATCTGCTCATAATTCTGGTCAGATCTGTTCACAAGGCTCATCCACACAGAGATGTTAGAAAGTATAACACTGCCACGAGGGAACCCTGGAACCATTTGGAGTACAGCATTAACTTCCACCACAATTTGTGGAGCAAAAGTACAAATGGCAAGGTACTCTAGGTGAAAAGTATCTATATATATAAAAGGTTAATATGCAAAGTGTCCCCTTGAAGGTTGACCAGAAGACCGTGAGCTCTATCACTCACTATGATGTGCACTGACCACCAGAGGGCAGTGTGGAATGAAGGAAGGCTCTGGGCAGCAGCTGGAAGGCTCCGATCAGCCCTGATTACCAGCCAGACCTAGGAACCCTACCCACGTACGAATTTCATGTGCTGGGCCTCTAGTTGTATATAAAAGTATACTGGGGATTTCTGGAAATTAAGACTAATGTGAATTAAGCTAAAATTAGTAACCATTTGTAATTTAATTCTCTAAAGAGAACTTACTTGGAGGTCATTAAATGGTATGGATATATTTCTTTGCAGTTACAGATAATGTTGAAGAGCTTCCTAAGAGGAAGCTTGATATTTTGTTTGACTCCAAGCCAGATCACAATTTTCCCAACTTACAGGTTTTTAGACATTTGCTAATATATCTTATTTAAAACACTAAATCTTGACACAATAGTATTTCTTTCTATTCTCTTGAAGAAGCAAAAATAGTGATAAATAATTTCTGTGTATATCATTTATGAATAAAGTAATTATATCCAAGATTAAATAGCAGTCAGATATAAAGGAGTAAGAAAAAGCTGATTTTAGTATTACACAAATAAAACAAATATCATAAAGTGCTGGTAACCTCTCATTTGGGAATATTTTTCATTGTGAAATTATGCTTCAATTCACAACCAGACTTGTTTCACCTAAGATTTCAGGGCTGGGGTGGCAAATTGGTGAGAGACAGTGGTGCCTTACATCAGGTAATTAGTGTGAATGATGAGAACTTGTCAAATTCTGGACATAGTTTAAATGTACAGACAACAGGTTGGGCCGGATACTGAAAGTAAGATGCAAGAGAAAGAGAAGATACTGAGATCACACCAACATTTGTGGTGTAAGCAGCTACAAGAATGGAGTTGCCATTAACTAAGATGAAGAACACAGCAGAAGCAGCAGCTTTGGTGTGGTGGAAAGGAGGCTCAGTTTTAGGCACATTACATTTTCTGTAAGGAGCACTTTGCAACTTCTCTGCTGAGAGTCAGAATGATAAATCTGTTCGAACAAAAATAAAACAAAGTTTAATTAACTTCAAAGAAACAATAGTGGAGAGAATTCAATGTATCTTTAGAATACCTGGTATCTAATCTATACTTATAAAAGGGTTATATGCTAATTAGGGAAGACATCCATCTGGACAAAGCACAGCAGCTGTGAGGCCCAAGACTCAGGCAACCATGGGCTCAGGCAGCTGCTGCAGCTGGCAGTGGCAGCAGCAATGGGTTGATGGGGGCAGCACCTTCCCCTGATCAGCCCGGTTGTCTCCTGCTGAGGGAGACCAGACTGTGCCTTAAGACATCAGTAGGACATCTCCTGAGGGCTCCTGGATTGTGAGAGGGTGCAGGCAAAGCTGAGGGACCCTCCCCCTCTCCCAGTGCAAGAATTTTCATGCACCAGTCCTCTAGTCACTTAATATTTAGGCATCTGGGTTCAAATTCTGGCATCACCACTTACCATATGATATGACCTCAAGTATGTTACTTAGCCTCATTAGTAAGGTGACCAGACGTCCTGCTTTTGGCAGGACAGTCTCGATTTTTAACAGTTTGTCCCGCCTCCCGCAGCATTTTTAAAAAAGTCCTGATTACTCTTTGTAATATTTTAAGTAATAATAAAAAATTTAAAAAAAGAACTCCCCCCCTCCCCCCGCCCCGGTCAATGGTATATCGCTTTAAATCTGGTCACCTTACTCATTATGAGTTTTGAGGAGTTAAGTGTAAAAGAATGGGAAAAAATATACCAGGCAAACACTAATTCAAAGAAAACTGAATGGTTAATCAATATCAGACACAATAGAGTATACATCAAGAAAATGTATAAGGATTTAAGAGAGACATTACATTATAATAAAAGGGTAAATTTACAAGAAGGCATAAAATCCTAATATGTATGCACTTAACATCAGAACTTCAAAATAGATAAAGTGAAAACTGATAGAATTAAAAGAAAAAATAATAAATCTACAATTTACTTAGAAAGTTTAACGTTTCTTTCTCAATAATTGATAGACTAAGAAGACAAAAATAATGGAAGTACTGAACAGCACCTATTCACCATTTAGATCTAATTGACTTTTATAGACCGTCCATCCCAACAAAAGCAGATTACATATTTTTCTCAAATACAGAGAAATATTTGCCAAAGTGGACCATATTCAGCATTGCCCTGATGCCAAAATCAAGGACAGTATCAGAAAATACGACTACAGACTAATAACCTTCATGAATATAGACAGAAAAACAATCAATAAAATGCTAACAAATAAAACTCATAAACTACAAGAATAATACACTATGACTAAGAGCAGTTTGTCCTGGAAATCAAGGCTCATTCAATATTTGAAAACCAACCCATGTAATTAAACCATATTAACAGAAAAGAATAAAACCCATATGATTGTATCAATTGAAGCAGAAAAGGCATTTGACAAAATTCAATATCTCTTCATAATAAAACTACACAGTTAACTAAAAATAGAAGGGGGCCCTTCTTAACCCAATTAAAGGCACCTACAAAACCTACAACTAACATCATGATTCATGGTAAAATAATGTGTTCCCCATGAGACAGAAAATAAGGCAGACTGTCCCTTCATGCCACTTTTATTCAACATAATATCAGAAGTCCTAGCCAGTACAACAAGGCAAGGCAACAGTTTGAAAGTAAGAATTAATCTGTTACTGTATATAGAATACATGCTTGTGTATGTAAAAAAACTCATGGGATTAACAACAAAAAAAAGCTCTTAGAACTATAATGTGAGTTTAGCAAGATTTCAAGTTCAGTACTCAAAGAAATCAATCATATTGAATATACTAGCAATGAACAATTGAAAGCTCAAATATTTTTAAAAATAGCATTCACAGTAGTTCCAAAAAGTAAAATATTTAGGAATAAATCTAATAACTTCAGAACACTGATTAAAGAAAACCTAAATAAATCAAGAGACATACCCTGTTCATAGATTGGAAGACTCAATATAGTTAATATGTCACTTTTCCTCAAATTGATGTACAGATTACATGTATCAAAATCCAAGCAGGAAATTTTGTAGATATAGACAAACTGATTCTAAATTTCTATGGAAAGTGGATGAAATTTGAATAGCCAACACAATTTTTTTTTTTTTAGAAAAGAACAAGATTGTGTGATTTACACTACCTGAATCTAAGAACTGCTATAACATTACATTAATTTGTAAATTGTGGTTTTGGCAAAAGGATAACTACATAGAATAATGAAACAGAATATATTATCCAGAATTAAGCCCACAGAGTTAAGATCAATTGATTCTGACAAAGGTACAAAGTTAATTCATTTGAGAAAAATTATCCTTTCAATGAATCATGTCAGAACAATTAGACATTCACAACTTTAAAAAAAGTTGTGAACCTCAACCTGAACTTCACATCTTATGTCAAAATTAACTCAAAATGGATTAGAGATATAAACATTCTATATAATAAAAGGCTAATACACAAATCAATTGAACAACTGGCCCCTATGACGCGCACTGACCATCAAGGGGCAGACGGTCAATGCAGAAGCTGCCCCCTGGTAGTCAGTGCTCTCTCACAAGAAGACAGCTCACAGCTGGTGAGCCCAGTGGCAGTGCGAGGAGCCTCTCTCCTGCCTCCGCAGCAGGCGAACGGTAAGGAGCAAGAAGTCCTGGACTGTGAGAGCCTCGGACTGTGAGAGAAATGTCTGACTGCAGGCTTAGACCCAATGCCCCCACCCTACCCTCCAATCCCTGTGGACCTAAGCTAGCAGGCAGACATCCTCCAAGGGATCCTGGAGTGTGAGAGGGAACAGGCTGGGCTGAGGGACCCCCCCACTCCCAGTGCACAAGATTTGTGCACTGGGCCTCTAGTAATACATAAAACTGTAAATTTTTTAGAAGAAAACATAGGAGAAAAATCATTGTGAGTTGGGGTTAAGTAAAAAATATTCTTAGAATCAACACCAAAAGCATGATTCATAAAAAAAAAAAAACACACACAATTGGTTGATATATTAGGATTAATCAAAATTAAGTTTTGACTTGAAAAAATACACTATTAAGAGAATAAGACAAACTGGAAGAAAATACTTGCAAGTCACATATCCAATAAAATATATTTGTACAATATATATATAAGGAATTTTCAAAATCCAACAATAAGAAAATAAACAATTAAAAAATAATGAGTGCAATGGAATTATTCTATATCCTGATTGTGTAAATGGTTATAGGAATTCATACATGTGTTACAACTCACAGAAATGCACACCTTGAAAAAGTCAATCTAATTGTGTTGGCTCAGTGGATTGAGCATCAGCCTGGGCCTGCAGACTGAAGGGTCCCAGGTTCAATTCCTGTTAAGGGCATGTACCTTGGTTGCAGGCACATCCCCAGTAGGGAGTATGCGGGAGGCAGCTGATCGATGTTTCTCTCTCATCTATGTTTCTAACTCTCTATCCCTCTCTTTTCCTCTCTGTAAAAAAAAATCAATAAAATATATTTTAAAAATAAATAAATAAAAAGTAAAATAAGAAAATGAATACTTAAAAGCAGTAATTGGGATACTAAAAAGAATAAAATTATTACCAGAGGAAGTAAATAAGGAGAGATGAGGTTAACTCACTTTGGTGGTTCAAAATGTATATATTATGAATACTGAAGAGGAATTATAAGTCACACATGATGGCTTAATTGTCATACCTAGAACCTAATGAAAGAGGAAAAGATTGGAGTCAAAGTCTAGAACACTATGCTTATTAATCTTGAGATTCTAAGTTTCAATAATAAATTGGCCAAATATAAACCATTGTGATCTAACATACAAGCTCTAAGAAAATAGATTTTGCCCAAAGGACTTAGAGTACAAAAGGGAGGTTTAGAAGAAAAAAAACCAGATGGTACTTTAAAATATTAGATGTAGTGTGTTTCTTTAGATTGTGTGTTTATTTGGGATAGGTGATAGTGAGTAATAGAAATTGTGGTGGATTTAACCACACCCTAATCACCCACTAACACTGTCAATTATACAAATACTAGAGGCCTGGTGCACAAAAATGTGTGCACTCCGGGGGTCTCTTAGCCCGGCCTGTGCCCTCTCACAGTCTGGGACCCCTCGGGAGATGTCCACCTGCTGGCTTATACCCACTCCCCAGGGGAGCAGGCCTAAGCCGCAGTTGGACATCCTTAGTGCTGCTGAGGAAACAGGAGAGGATCCCACCACCACTGCTGTACTGGTAGCTGTCAGCCTGGCTTGTGGCTGAGCAGAGATCCCCCTGTGGATCTCTGCATTGAGCATCTTCTGCATTGAGCGTCTGTCCCCTGTTGGTCAGTGTGTGTCATAGTGACCAGTCATTCCTAGTCGTTCTGCTGTTAGGGTCAATTTGCATATTACCCTTTTATTATATAGGATAGAGGCCTGGTGATTGGGTGAGGGCCATCTGGTTCACCCTGAAGGGTGTCCCAGATCAGGGTGGGGGTCCTGCTGGGGTTCCTGGCCAGCATGGGTGAGGGGCTGAGGGCCATTTTCAGGCTGGCCACATCCCCTTCAGGGAGGGGGTCCTGCTGGAGTGCCTGGCCAGCCTGGGTGAGTGGCTGATGGCTGTTTGCAGGCTGGCCACAGCCCATTTAGGGTGGGGAGTCTCCCCTTGGATTCCTGGCCAACCTGGGTGAGGGGCTGAAGGCTGCTTGCAGGCTGGGCACAGCCTCCAGGGACGCAGCTCCCAGCGAGGCAGCCTGGGAGCAGGTATCTGGGATTTAGTTATCTTCTGTAATTGAAACTTTGTTGCCTTGAGCGGAGGTCACAGCAGGCCTAGGCAGGTGGGGAAGTTTAGCTTCCTCCATCACTGGGCAAACAAGACTCCTGTTTGCTCTAGCTCCATGGCTTCTATAATTGAAACTTTGTTGCTTTGAGCAGAGGCCACAGACAGCCTAGATGGGTGGGAAGTTTAGTTTCCTCCATCGCAGGGGCAGGCAAACCTCCTGTTTGCTCTAGCTCCTTAGCTGCCAGTCACCATCTTGGCTGGGTTATTTGCATATCGTCACTCTGATTGGCTGGTGGGTGTGGCTTGGCTGGTGGGCATGGCTTAGGGTTAACGGAGTGAGGGTTAATTTGCATATTACTCTTTTATTAGATTAGATATAGTTTATGTTTATATCCCCTGCAGCACTAAGCATACTGATTGGTACATAGAAAGTGCTTAATTAACACTTTGTAATCGAGCATTTTCCTGCCAAATTGCGTCATAATGTGGGGCTTTTTTGACATTTTCTCACCAAAATTAGACTTTCCGTAAAATATTCATATCTTTCGATCTATTTGATATTTTTCTATGAAACTTTCAGTGTTTTAGTTTAAAAAAAGGTCTCTATTTATTTACTTTGCAAAATATGTTATTGTATTTTTTATGTACACAAAATGACTATATTCTAGGTAAACATAAAAAAACACTCTTTCACAATCAAAATAATTTTATTTATACAAAATTACAATATTTTTTCGAAATTTTCAACAGATCTGAAAAAAAACACTATAACCTAATAGTGCTTCACTGTGTGGTAGCGTTCGAAACACTTGCCTTTGTGCAGGGGTACATTACAAAACTTGCACATGTACCACATTTCACTGCATAGTTTATGAGTGGCACACACGTGACAATGACGTAAAACATTTTTATTTTTGCCGGTTCCAACTAGAGGTTCAATGTATGTTTCCTCATGTCCATTGACAGTCTCCCTGATGGATCCGATTTTACTCGTTTCCCGCAAAAAAATGTATTAACAGTGTTTAATTGAAATTGAATAGGATGCTTCCTGCAATTCTAAACTGTCAAAGAAAAGCAGGTCATATAAAAAAAGATGTTGAGAAAGGGGGACAATCAAGAATAATTCAGAGAAACTAAGATGGCGGCATAGGTATATACCAAAATTGCTGCTGGACACAACTATTACAAAACCACAACGAAAAGAAAAAACGGACACCACCCAGACCCACAGGAAGGCTTACTGAGTGGAAATTCTACAACTAGAAAGAGACTGAGATGCAGAGGAGGTGCGGAAATAAAGTGCAGAGGTACGGAGGCACACACAAAGGGGCTCGGGGAAAGGGCTGGCAACATTTTGTACTGGAGGGAGGCACAAGCTCCCAATGGCTCTAAACTCCAGTTCCAGGCGAGTTTCTGGGGACTCAGAATCATACGGGGAGGAGCTGGACTGTCTGGCACCCGTCTGGTGCCGGGAGGAACTCCAGAGTGGCATGAGACCTGGTGCCTCCTAGGGCAGGACTGACAATCAGCCATAGCTGGTTGCTCCGCCCTGTAGACTCCCCAAGACTCTGCCCCACCCAAGCTGCATGCAGAGGCTTTTTGCATATAAAAGGCTGGAAAGCCCCAGGCAGAAGCTAAAATAGCAACTCCTTGGAGATACAAGAGCCAGCATACCCAGTGGTCAGAGTGGGACCACCCAATCTACAACTCCTCAGACTCATAAGGGATGCACTCAGGGGGCAGACTTAGTGGGCACCAAAGCCCCACTGAAGCAAGTCTTGCCCCATAAGGGTGTCTCCAGCATAGAAGTTCTCCCACCATAGACACAGTTGATTACAACCACCCTGTCAATGCAGGGAAGCAGCCAAAATGCGGAGACAAAGAAACAGATCACAAATGACAGAAATGGAGGAAAGCAAATGACTGGATATAGAGTTCAAAACCACGGTTATAAGGTTTTTCAAGAATATTCTAGAGACTGCTGATAAATTTAGTGAGACCCTCGAGCATATGAAAAAGGACCAGCTAGAAATTAAGCATACACTGACTGAAATAAAAAATAATATACAGACATCCAACAGCAGACTAGAGGATCACAAGAATCAAGTCAAAGATATGAAATATGAAGAAGCAAAACCCACCCAACCAGAAAAGCAAAAAGAAAAAAGAATCCAAAAATATGAAGATAGTGTAAGGAGTCTCTGGGACAACTTCAAGCATACCAACATCAGAATTATAGGGGTGCCAGAAGAAGAGAGAGAGCAAGATATAGAAAACCTATTTGAAGAAATAATAACAAAAAACTTCCCCTACCTGGTGAAAGAAATTGACTTTCAAGTCCAGGAAGCCCAGAGAACCCCAAACAAAAGGAATCCAAGGAGGACCACACCAAGATACATCATAATTAAAATGCTAAGGGCAAAAGACAAGGAGAGAATTTTAAAAGCAGCAAGAGAAAAGCAGTCAGTTACCTACAAGGGGGCACCCATACGATTGTCAGCTTATTTCTCAACAGAAACTTTGCAGACCAGAAGGGAATGGCAAGAAATATTCCAAAAGATAAATAGCAAAAACCTACAACCAAGACTACTTTACCCAGCAAAGCTATCATTCAGAACTGAAGGTCAGACAAAGAGCTTCACAGACAAGAAAAAGCTAAAAGAGCTCATCATCACCCAACCAGTATTATATGAAATGTTGAAAGGTATCCTTTGAGAAGAGGAAGAAGAAGAAAAAGTAAAGATAAAAATTATGAACAACAAATACATACCTATCAACAAGTGAACCTAAAAATCAAGTGAATAAAAAAAGTCTGATGAACAGAATAAACTGGTGAATAGAATAGAGTCAGGGGCATAGAAAGGGAGTGGAATGACAATTCACAGGGGGAAAGGGGCTCAGGGGTGTGGGAAGAGACTGGACAAAAATTGTATACCTATGGATGAGGACATTGGGGCAGGGGATAAGGGCAGTGGATGGGGTGGAAACTGGGAGGAGGGGAGTTATGGGGGGGGGAAAAAGAGAAACAACTGTAATAATATGAACAATAAAGATTTAAAAAAAGAATTATTCTCTCTTTTGTGCTAAATACTTAGATAGATATTATTTAGGTTGAGCACAGAAAACTGAATTTTTTATGTCCTTGGAAGAAATTACAATTGCAAAAGCACAAAACCTTAAGAATTTAAAATGTTCTTGACTGACATCTACTGATCAGATTCCTTATAGAGAAAAGCTCATATTAGCAAACATTTTATTTTGAAAATGAATATAGATATTTTACCAGAAGTCACACAAAAGTTAATCAATTATTATCCCAGTAAGTTAAAAGTTTTGAAACATGAACATAATTTTTAATCAAGTCAAGTATGTAATGAGGCATTTGAGGGAAGAAAAAAATGACCTTTGGATCTGTTCTTGCTTTGCCTTTGCCTGAGTGATTAATTTCATCTTTTTCTTTCTTTTCTTTTTTTCTTTTTTTTTCTTTACACACCCTGCCATAAACTTTTCTATTTACACTTTATTGTAACTGACTTCATGTCATTTGCCTTGCTTAATAATAATCGGTTAACAGCCAGGGCAGGTGTTCTCAAGGATGTGGCCCTTTCATAGAGTGAATCTAAACAGTTTCTTTTTAAAATCATCATAAAAAGCATAAAGATAAGGATAAAACTCTTATTCTAGTCTCTGGCAGAGAAAAGGATATGTATATGGAAAAAAAAACAAGGATGGAGATCGGAATGGTAAAATCAGTAGTAACCTACCCTTAAATTTATTGGATGCCCTTCCTTTTAAAAGTTGTAGTTGATCAATCCTATCTAGTGATGGCCTCTGCTAGCACCTTAACTTTTACATGGCTCTTATTCTACCTTTTTGTGTTATGTTTATATGTAAAAATATAATTAAACTGTTGGTTGAATTTCTGGAGAGTTTTGAATTTGGTTGCTGATTTTCTGAGATCATGACAATAATTCACTTTCCTACCCTCTTCACCAATGAGCAAGATTCATTCTGCTTTCCTACTCAACTTAGACATACATTCTGTTTCCTTTCATCCTACCTTTACACACTTGAATGTCAAGTTCTCTCCAAATTGTATTTCACATTTGTTCATTCTTCCAGAATTTTTTAGCCCAGTGTCCTGGTCACATCAGCTTCTTCAGGATGGTCTGTGGATGTCCTCAAAACTTTCCCCCAGTCTTCTCTGGGTGTTTTCTCTCACTAGATTATTACTGCTAGTAAGAATAATCTTTAGATTAAACAAGGAAGATGCTGTGGCATGGTTAGAATTCAATGTGTAATCTGGGAAAATTGACTTGGATTGATATATTAGTAATTTAATGTCCTGAAGGTATGATGTTCAGGAGCTAAAAGTAAAGACTTAATTTACATCTTGGAACAACAGTAAGGGTCAGAGGGAAAAAATAAGGGGGCAGAGAAAAGTAGAGATAGACTGAGAAATCTATCTGGGGATGATGGTAGTAGTTGGACAAGTAAGCACCACTATAGAAGTACAGAAACAATATCGAAAGGAATGCAGATTCTGCTGGACATAAAATAGAGGCCAGACGGTCTGCCTTGGAAGTGTTTTTATATTAGAAGGCCTGTCTATCCATTGAAATTCCAACTCTAATAGTCCATTCACTTTTTTTTAATGGTTTTAAGCATTCCCTTATTTAAATTCACATACTCCGAGAAAGTGGCTAATATGCCAAAATATATATTAATTATATTAATTCCTTTTTTAAATTAAATTAAAAGAAGTTTCACATGTAATAACCAAATAGGTTAAGATATTTTTGTATGCAAGGAACAAATTTCCCTTAAAATGAATAATACACGGACAGGAACTTATTGGCTCAAGTAATGGAGAAGATCTGGGATCAGTGAGGGTTTGGACATGGTTTGATCCAAATTTTCACAATACTATCAGGACTCTTCATCTTCTCCTCTACATTCTTCTCAGCTCTGTCCACCAACATGGGGTGACTGTGTTCTCAGCATGGCTTCCCTAATGCAAACAATATAGCTCTCAGTAGTTCACAGTGCTGGATGCTTCCTCATTTATATCCAGAGGGAAAAAGCGTATTTCTCCCATAATAAACAGTAGTCTTGAGCTCTACTCTGATTGGATTAAATTAGGATATATATACCCACCCTTGAGCAAATCCTTATGTTAAGATAAATGATATTAACTTGAATGATATAAATCTTAGAGTCCACCTTTGTTACAATGGGAAGAGGTTGAAAGTAGGGGAGACAACCACCTGTTCATTATGTTGACCTCATGATGGATGGACTCTAATAGATGGAGAGAGAAGTCCAAAGCTGGTACACTAGCTAAGGGTAGGCCTGAGCAAGCTATTTTTCAGGTCAGTCCTGTTTTATTGGATATCTCCTGAAGAAAGTAGGTATCTGGAAGGGTAAGTGATGCCAGGAAAGAAAAGGAGGAGAAGAGGCCTGTAAACAATATATTCCACTGTGGAACCCTTCCCTTTCCAGCAGTAAACTCATGTCATGAACACAATCTACCACATTCTCAGCATAATGTCCAGTGTGGCTGTACTGGATCATTGAGAGTCTGTGTCATCTATGTCTACAGAGAAGTTTCACTTTTCATTCTAGTCCAGTCCAGACTCTGTGGTCCTCCTAACTGCAGTGGCACTACCACCCCCATCCCTAACCCCTCTCCAGAAGAGTGTCTTTGGTTCTGAAAATAGTTCTGCCAGAATTCTGCCTTTCCCTCTAGTCTGAAATGAGCATATTCCTATATCACATTGATATCAGTTAAAAACAACTAACTTGCTTTCCATTATTTCTAAAGAATTTTACTCTTTTTT